>CM059573.1:25232722-25399390 GCA_030386875.1 Morinoia aosen | reverse complement strand
ATCACTCGACCTCGCTGGTAAATTTACCTGGTATTTACTATTTTACCAGATATATCCACAGCCCTGTCGGTATCTCTTACCAAGCGCTGCAACGCTCTCTGGGTTTACCTCTACCTGGGTTTACCTTTTTATTCTCTCACGGACATTCACTCTGCCGCGGTATCTGCTCTTTTTGCTCGCTATTATTTCTCTCTATTATTTCAATATTTCTCACATATTTACTCTTTCGTACTCAGAGCAATAACATCAGGTATGTATCATCAGAACATCCACTATTATTCACTTCACTCGGGAAGAGTACCTTTACTCCTTCCTACTTTAAAATGTATTTAATTATCGAAATCACATTGCATTTCTCAGTACATATTTCATCATTATTACATCATTTCATTGCATTGTACTACTTGTACATCATCTTTTAATCAATTCCTGTCCTTTTAATACAGCGAATTGTTCTTTCAATAATTGATCCTTTGATCAGTAGTACTTCCTCGAAATCATGATGCAATGAGTCTCTTGCAAGCAATTCTCTCCCTATTCGCTACTGCTTGAACGTTGAGTTTTACAAAGGTCTTCAGCATTACCTTTGGGCAAATTGGAACGCATTTCCCCCTGGAACATCTTACCAGACGCAACCAGCAAAAAAACTTAAATATGATTTTCAAAAATGACACAATAAATGTCCAAAATATAGTTACCCCAAAAATGTCCTTCCTGCCCACAAACAAGCAGGGATTTCTTGTAAAGAGCATGGTTTGCAACTGACCGCCTCGCTCAAATTACAGGTAGCATTACATGACCTACATGTTGCACTGGCTACAAAAGGCATCTAAGGGTACCTACGTCTCTTTCGCCAACATATCCACATCAGAAAAATAACCGTGGTAGTCATTGTACTCGTTTCAAACGCGCTGGTTACTGAATTTTCAGGCATAGTTACGTAACTAGTTTGGTGTCTAGGTATTACACAAATAACATCCCTGCTCAAATGAGCTTAACGACTGCTCAAGCGCAACAGTTACTAAATCAATACAAAACTACTCAAATCACTTATAGCAACACTCCAATAAAATAGCGCCACTCACTTTAAAAAAAAAGCTCTCGTAACACCTTGAAAACAGCTCATGTCTAGGGGTTATTGAACACACTGCTTGCACTCTGCAAATGCAACCTATGTTTGACCTTGACGCCTGCACGCACTGGCTAATGCAAAATAACTGCCTGGCAAAAACTCTACTTCTGCTGACGGGCGCTTTTACGCGGCTCGGCTGATGAATGTACGAAGAGAGGCACACTGCACGCTGTCTGCCTCACGCTCAATGAATATCTAGGCTGCAACAATACTACATCAATTATAACAATTAATAGTTGCTGCTTTACTTATCTTAAATTGTAGTTTTAGTTGTCGTTGTCGAACGATGTCGTGATCTCTGCAATCGTTGTAGGCGATGCACCGTTACTGCTTCGTCCGCAGCACGAAGATAACGTAGCTGAACCACCTCGTAGATGTAGTTTTAGGTCTGAAGCCGCGCTTTCCGTAGATCTCTGAAGCTCTCTGTCTGTAGATGCTCTCCTTATAATCGATTTCTCGTTGCTCTGACTGTCTCTGCAGATCCTCTTCTTAGACGTTACAATAATTCTCGTCACCAGACGATCTTCACGGTAGTTCTCTTGATTTATCTGTCACCAGACGATCTTCACGGTAGTTCTCTTAATTTCTGTGTAGTTATCAGTTATCTGTCTTCTCCGTGCGTAGATTTGCTGAAATCACTGGATCTTCTTCTCAAACTTCTGTTGGTTTCTCGTCGAATACTATATCTTCTTCACTTCTCAATTATATCTTCTTAAATTCGTGGGTCCGTCAACTCTCTGGCCACCAATATACGGGCAGAGGTTAGTAATAACAATGGAGAGCTGCGACGTTTACTGGTAACGATGTTGTACAGGTGGGGACGCGAACCAAATGCGCGGGCCCTAAAGAGCTCACCGCTTATAAGATCTCTGAGGTGCTTAGGGTAGGGGGGTGTGCTCGCCCGCACACGTTGATATTTGGCGGCCAAGCTCTGACGTAATATACCTATCAATTCAAAAATTTGAAACTAAAAAATAATTCCTATACAGTTTTATCTAGCAGGCACACATAATTCCTACCATGAAAATATTGGAAATTTCATTTAATATTTATTTCTTTAGGCTTCATATTGTACAAGACAACTTTCTGAACGTTTTCTTTTATTCTTTACGGGACGCTTACAAACTTTTGCATGATTTTTATTGTATTTTTCTTAATCAAAAAAACAATCAACAGACGAATTCTTAAAAGGGAAAATAAATAAACTAAATTGAAAATCATCCTTACGTTTGCAAGCATTTCGTGACGAACTGGATTTGTAGGACGCTTAGGAGACCTCATAGGTAAGACGAAATACTAAATCTATGTCTGATATTTTGATGCTGAGTCCTTCTCGTTTCCGATATTAGAAACGTTCACACAATGATCAGAATTTTCATTAGTTCAGCGTTTGGTATGATATGTTGGGCAATGAACACCATACATCAACCATAAACGTAGAGTAAAAACAACGCATATCTACTACTTTTCTGTCTAACCATATCCGTCGGATTTAGAAATATTTCAGAAAAATTCGAAAATTGTTCAATTTATCGCATATTAATATTAATTTTTCAAAATAAAGAAAGGCTTTCATTAGTGGTGTGTAAATTCCATTGTAGAATCACTACACTGTCTAAATGTTTGAACATTTATATTACTGAGAGCAAATAATAAATGCAAACGAAATTGCGTCCGTAAAACAAAATTTCGCCGATGAACTAGGAAATAAAAATAATTCAAAAGCCGAGTTGCCCGGACAAATAAAACAGCAGTAGACGAAAACCAAGACCACAATGCAAAATTCTCACTAACCCTTTTATTTTCCTCTTGTACGTTTATGTTGCCAGCAACATCCAAATCGGAATAACAATCAGAAATTCAATTATTTGCCTTTTATTACAAAATTCTTGCTCTACATTCAGTCAAAACAGGCTTCACAGAGACAGCTAATATAAAATGACTCCATAATCATTAAATGAAATGCCACTTAGAACAGCCAGGCAGGAGATACTTGCACACTTACGGGATGCTCGAGTGCGGGTATGGTGTGCTAAATCGAGATGCGTCTTGGCATCTAATGGGACAACGATCCTTTCGCGTTCTTGGGCAGGGAGGTGGTCTGGGTCATATCGACCGACGTTATAAGCCACAACGGTCGCGTGATCCAATTTGTCAGGAACTAGCGGTAGTTTTTCGCAAACCTTTAAACGAAAACATCATTTATTAATTATGCCGGATAGGCACTTTGCTTCGTTTATAAAGAACTATTACAAAATTAAATTCACTTCTTATACTATCTATAGAAGTACAGATAATTCTAAGTTTTTTCTTGAATTTCAAAAAGTCATTATTCTGAAGATATAATTGTCAGGTCAACTAATCAACCCCATCAATTTTGTTGAACATAGAAACATAGACCGCAAAATTGCTTTCGTAATCAGTACTGACACGCTATAAACAGTAATTTGCCAAGTTTCAATCCATAAAAACATTTCTAAGACTTGCCATTCCACCTCATCCTTACTTTGCGTCTACGGTTGCGCTGCTCAGCGCGGGAGAGCTGTGAGCTGCTCTGCGCAGTCTCAGCATTGCTGGACCCGTGCCTCGAGGCGGCGGCGGGCTTGGGTGGTGGGTACAGGTCATCCTCCAGCACACGTCGCTTGGCCATGGTTAGCATTGTGGCAAAATGAACCATTTCCAAACACAATGCCTGCACAAAAAGTACAATTTAAAATAATAGGTGCGCCTAGTATGTGGTAACGTCTAGAGATTGGCAGCACTAATCATGATCATTTTGTGTTAAAATAAGAACAGTATTATATATACGCTGCTCGGAAAATTTTTAGCCGCTTGTTTTGTTTTTCGTGCTCGTTCATTTACGATGTTCATTAAAAGTTGTTCGAAGGGAACGGTAGGGCGAAAGCAGAACGTCTCGGAATGACAAAAATTACATTTAGTCAGGCTCAGGGAGACCCAGAGGAGGAAGTAGCCGAATTCGCTAGTGTTCCGTGATGCACTTACTGGTGAGCGTGTCAACCAATGAAGGGAACAATCAAGTACATACGGTAATTCAAGGCAAGATTGTGGTCGGAAAAAATGCCAACCAATATGTTAAAATACTATATGATGAAATTTTCGCTACAACGCCCAACATACTAAAAATTCAACATTGAATACCAGAATTTCTTCCAAAATATATTTTTAATAATACGCAGGCCTATCATTTTGTCAAATCGCTTGCAATACAACATTAGAATAGATATTCTAGAGCAGCTACAACAGTTCTCACTCCATTCACCGTCTTCGTGAGCCTAAACAGCACAGATATCACTCGTAGACTTCAATGAGCGTCTATATTAATCACTGCTACCTCACATCTTCATCGTCGCTACACTCTGCACTCGGCCAAGAAAGATCTTTCTCCCTCACAACTCAGTTCATGTGGAGTTATACTCCAGCTTTTTACACAATAATTCACAGATATCACGGAACCCACAACATTCCCATGGCGTCACAATTCAATTCATGCGCATTGTCTTTCATGCATTTTTATTTTCTCATTCTCTCCAATCCCATCAAATTCTGTCCTTTCGTGAGTTTCACATGAGTCTCAACAATATGGTAACAATTGAAGTAAACTGCATAGAAAAGGAATTTTATCAATTTTATCAAATAACTGAGCATCAGACAATCCTCATCGTGTTGTGTTTGCAAAACAGAAGACCAGGGGAAAGCTTGATTCAGTCACTCTGACTCATACCCATCACTAAACACCATTCTCAAAAACTGCCACTTCGTCGTGATATTCTATGTGTATTCTTTCTTGACATTCTTGCAGTAGCTGCATATCACGTGGCTAGGATAAAATGTCCATTTTTAGTGGAACATAGCTTGATATCTAGTGGACTACAGAGCTTCTAAGTCGTGTCAGGTGTATCAATATGGCAACATTGACCAAAGAAACATCAATTGGAGGGCAAACATGCAGAGTGTCTAAGCCCATATTTCAGAGGTCAAAACTGGAGAGTGGATTAAGTGATAATTTCACCTCATGGCGGAGTAGATGTCTATCAGGCAGAGTGGCCTAGTACCTAGTTCAGTTACTAGTTAGTAACTTGGCTAGGAAAAGCCAGTTTGGCAGCCCTGCGATGAATACCACACCTCTAACTTGAGTGTCCTAAGATTCTGTGTTTTGTGGGTTAGGACACTCCGCATATTTGCCCTCTATTTCTGGAAGCCCCATTCTTGGGGGGGGGGGGGGGGGCGTGATAGATAGTTAATTGTTTGCTTGAAAGCCCGTAGATTTTCTCTTGCATTTTTTCCATATGCGTGTTTAGAGGAAGAAATTTTTCAACATTCTAACAGGAGCTTAGAAATTCTCGAAAAAATTCCCAAATATGAATAATAAATTCCTCACCATGTCTAAATCGGAAACCGCTCATGCAACCAGAGAAAAACAAAAATCAACGAGAAATTCCATTAAAAAATTCATGTACTCTTTATAAATAAATTTAGAGCAACTCGAGCTATGATTTTGTTTGCATGTAAATTAAAATACGATGCAGTCAAACTCGGCTAATATTTTATAAATTTGTATGTTGTTTCAAATTTTTACGTATAAATTACGTAATAGTTACAGACGAAAGAAATAGTTCCATTCAAAATCGGTTGACCAAACAACATTGCCGAACTGTTCACCAAACTTCAGCATCTTCGTGCAGTGGAAGTGACGATATCTTTTCGAAAACGTTAACAATTTACGCACATGAGAATCACTGCAATATTACCTAGTTCAGTCATAATTGTTACATGCTAGTACCTTAAGCAGGACACTCGCTTGGTGTGGCAAAGAAGACAGGCAACAATGCACGCACCTGAGCAGTCGTCACTGGTTTGCTCGTAGTGATACCACACCGCAAGAGATCTTCCATCCGCAGCAGGGTGAGCTCGTGCCGTTGATGGGCTTCCACTTCAGGAGGGATGAGATCTTCAGCATTCTGTACACTGATATTCGCTTGAGTTTTAGCTGACGAGGCGAGCGCAGCAGGACGACATTGCCTTTCCAATGATGCGGCGCAGCGTGAATTCTGGGCCGCGGCGCTCGCTAGCATCACCGATGGCTGAGACTTACTGCGGCTCACAACCTAATTAAATATTACACAGTTAGGCTTGGACAATATTTGAGAATTTTGACATGATGCCAATATTCACTTGCAAATTACGTAATAGTCGCTCACGAAATAGTTCTACATACAATCAGTCGATTAAACAACATTGCCAAACAACATTCCAAGCTCCAACGCCTTCTTGAGGTGGAGGTGACGAATTCTCTAAAAAATTGAAATTTATCTACATTAGAATCACCGCAATATTACCTCATTTAATAATGGTGGCTGCATGCTAGTAGCTCATACTGCGCAAGGTGTCTTCCTTGAAAACATCAAAGTGCTTTTACCGATAAGAACACAGATGATAGGTAAATAAACATTTTCGTGCCGTAATATGTTCGATAAATGAACGGGTTCAGTATTGCAAGCATAAAGGAATTAACGGAAATTAGGGTTGAAGTTTATTTTCTCTACTCGGTAAAATATTAAAATTTACTGCATGAATTGAAAATGGTAGTGTGTGAGCTTATCATCACAAGTTTTAGTAAAGCTTGAGATGCAAGTCAAATACTTGCATCGAGCATTTACAATCGCAAAATTGAGTCTTACGAGAGTCTAGAGCATACAGCTTGTTTACATCAATAAAAAATGAGCCATGCCCCATTAAATATTGATTGACAATATTCATAAATAATATGCTGAAGCATAACTTTATTTGTACTCAGCAGGTTTAGGGACAATTTTTTTCAGAAGACGTAGGTAATGAGATCATCAATGAATAAAAAATTCAGTTCCACGTGACAATACTACGCCGAAGTCCAAAATGGAATAAGTCTCACCTGCTTTAAACCATTGGTTACAGACAACAATTGTTGGTGACGAACTCTTTGACCGCGAGTGGGTTTTCTTTGATGAACCTGCCGTTGATCTTTTTGTTGGTGCTGTGAACTATGTTGGTTTGGCAACAACGGTTGCGCAATGTTACGCTTGTTGGGTAACGAAAAATTAGATTTTGGCTGTCGCCCGTTCGTTTGGTCGCGCCCTTGAAGCTGCAATTTTTGTTCCTCCTGGATACGCTCGCTTTCCGTCTTTCCCTTGTTCGTCCTCCTTTCTTCGTGCTCTTCCTTTTTGGGTAAAACAAACTTGCCAACGACAGGATCGAAGTTGTCCGAAATACCATCAGATGTAAGAAACACCAGGTCGCCCTCCTCCACAAAAGTCATCGAACAGGTCAGATTGTTTAGCTCTGGATTCAGGCCATCAACTGGTCCCAGGGCACCCAAAGCATCTCGCATGTCACGCATGCTGTTGATGTCGTGAGACCCTGTAACATAATGCATGAATTGGGAATAAGAAACAATACTTCCCATTTTCACTTTCTCCTCTAAGCATCTGTGATTTTCGTCGGCCACGAATAGCCTCTGCACCGGGCAGCTAAAATCTCAAGTGATTCGGTGAGTAAGTTTGAGTGGGTTGGAGCACATAACAGTCCCTAATTTGTCGTTAATTTTTAATCATTTTCTCTCCATTTTCGACCACACTTATCAGTTCACCCAGAATTTTCACAATTTTCGTATGGTTTGGAGTCAGAGAAAGTAATTTGATGTCATATCAGATAATAAATCGTCTAAAAATGATTTAAATGACCATTATAAAATAAGGAATAATATGAGTTATTATGTAATGAAAGTGAGCATTATGCATTTTTTTACTATCTTCTTCAAATGGAAAAAACATTTAGAAGTAAATAAGTTCATTGAAGATGTTTTTAAATACGGGTAATATACCAAACCTCTTAATTCCTCACTATATTTTAAGTGTGCCTCGCAGTATAGTATTCACAAATCCCTTCTTTAATTAATTTATTCTTCTGCCTACGGTTTTCCAACCACATTTTCAGTATAATTCAAAGCGGTCAGAGCTTCTTCACTCAATCAAGCTATATTTAGTTAGCAATAGAGTACAGTCAATGCGATATGACTCGTCCTATACTCTTTGATTCAATTTCAACTATATTTTTCAAGTGGCAGCAGTACCCAACCGAAGGTAATGACAGAAATTCAATTCCTACATTAATTCGTTCACTCTCAATTCTTTCCGTATGCAATTTCATTTTTTCGTAAGCAATTATTTCATGTCGTAAACAATAAAAAATTAATTTCTTTATTGCCTCCTCACAAATTACGAATGAACCATACAGCTTATACAGTTGCAGTCACTCGTTGCTCACTCACAAAATATACCCACGTTCATAGCATGGAGGTCTGGTTGTATGATAAGCAGAGAAAATAAGCATATCTTTCGTGTTTAAGCATGAAAATGGCTCCCGAAAAGTAACATTATTGCTAACTGAACACATATTGTCGTAATAAAAATTGAAATGTATTTCTTGTGAAACTTCGATGCATTTTCTGTCATTTTGTATCTAGCTGATCATTTTGTGTGCAGTAAAGTACTAATCTAGTGGAAATCTGAATCTCATTACGTTGTATTTTCTTTCATTCATAATATGCGTGATAATACGCGAGAAAATTTTTTTCCAGATTTCTTTTCATTAATCACTTTCTACTCTGAAGCACAACTCAAGGTTCTCAAGCCCGCCCCTCTCCATGCCGTCCTAGTTCTGATCAATAACTTCATACAAGTCCACGAACCACAAGTCTTTTTTTTAACAATAAATCATTTATGGAACTGAAACAACCACATTCAAAAGTTGAATTTTGATTCTAGAATTGCTTCCATTCTCTGGTATAAATAATGCACATCTTACTTTACACAAATGAGGGGAGTAGTAGTAAGGGAGTGTAGAGCATGACAGCCAATTTAATGGATTCATTGAAACTTTGAGACCAACTCAACGGATTACAAAGCCCTACATAGAATGGAATCTCGAACGTTGAGTCAAATTATTTCATCCGGTGAGACTTGCTGTTTGCTAATTTTGTATTGATTTCACCTATTTTCCCTTCATCAAACATTTGATCAAGTGAAGCTAATATTAAGGAAAAATAATAAGATGGGTGATTGAATTTCTTCAAATCTCAATTAAATCTTCGAAGTACAACCTTCTGAGCACTAAAATATGATGAAAGGAGCTTGAGTCGGACTCACCCTGAGTGATCTCGCGTACGCCATACTTCTGCGAGAAGACGTACGCGAACGAATCGCCGACGTTGCACACGCACACCACGTACCGTGAGCTTTTGCTGTGTGCCCAGGGAAAGTAACAAATACTCATTAGTTCAAAACAAAGTGAAATTTTAAACATACTTCAATCATAATTTTTAGGTAGCTCGCGTGAGCTGTTAGTCGTGTGTCGTTGCTTTACACAAGCATTTCTATAACTGCTATTGTGCGTATATAAATTGGGTCTTTCTTCAATTCATTCGTGGTTCTATTTTTAAATTTTTTAAAGTTCCTAACTGCTATTATTTTGTTTAAATTTGTGAGAAAGAAAAAATAAGATTCGTGATGATAAAGGTACAGCGCCCTGCCATCTATAATAGCTCAACATAGAAATAATGATGGTAAAACTAAAACGAGGTCAACCGTACTAAAAACGTTTGAAGAATTGACGAAAACCGCTAAAGAAATGTCTCAGCATTAAGGAAGTTCTTTTTTTAATAGAGTAAGAGTTGAAAACTAAAAAATAAAACAAAGACTTATTTTAAGCAGTGCTGTCGCATAGTTCAACCAATATGTCTACTCTCAATAGGAGGTAGTTTTGAGAGAAGGATTACAAAGCAGGACTAGAGTTCATTCCAGACGCGATCATAAGCGAAAACTCACTGATCATAACTCATCATTACTTGACATTTACGAGAGGGATTTTCGTAATGAAACTGAATCGAGAATTTCAAAATTGCATGGAAACCAAACAAGGAGCACAATAGCACCTGACGGGAAGGACGACTGCTGCAGTGAGCGTGGTGAGGAGTCCACTCTCTTGCAGGATGAGGTTGTGTGCAGCATGACAGCTCCTCAGCAGCGCAACAAATACATCCTGCTAGTAGAACGTATACAGTACAGTCAACGTAATAGAAAACACCTGCAATACGTATGCACGTCCTGTATTAGTATGTTTTGTTCATGTATATGTAAAAACAAAAAAAACTAAACGTGTTTATTTTTGCATGTATAAGTAAAAAATATATACACACACACATTGTTTCACATGAGTATGCAATCAGAAAAATCTACGAATATCGAACCAGAAAGCGCCGGCTTTCGCATATCAAATCATTGGCAGCTTCCCCTCACAAACCGTTCTCATTCCTGTAGTCTGAACGTCTTGCATTTTTACGGTAATTTCTTGATTGGTACCTTATTTTTCCATTATTAGTGCGCTACACGTCATTTTAAGTCAAATGACTAATTGAGTTGCAAATCTTAAATGATATACAAGAAAAACTACGTGCGCAAACATTGTTGAATTGTTTTCATTTAAAAAAATATATACATGCGTAGGAATGTATTTAAACGTGTGAACAGCATTACTCATGAGTATTATGAAAAGCATGAAATTCAGTTTACTAATATTACAAAACGCATCTATACGTAGAAGATATGTTCATAAGAAAAGCATTTTCTTCATACCTGAATTAAAATTGCTCATGGCGGCATGTTAACTTGCTGCCGAGCGTCGTAAAGGAACTTTCAAACTTCTAGGAAGTTAGACCGTTTGAGGTGTGCATACGAAAGGTGTATGCACACCTTTTGCATTCCGGACGTTTTCTCTACATTAAAGTTAAGCATATTATCATCGCCATAGAAATATCTTAGCTAAGATACAACGATATTTTGGCGATACTTTCATCGTCAGTAGAAGTATGTAATGTAATTCACGATTTGTCATTCGTTGCTTTCACGATCATGCTATGGCATAGTTTATTTATGACCATGCACTACCCTATCTCCACTCTTCCAAGTCTTAATTGTCAGGGTTTTGTAAAGTTTAGTGAGACATTATTCACGGCCCCAGTAATATTTCTCAGCCTGAAACCTATAACTTCTCCGTGTCTCCTAGAAGAGTCTTTTGTCGTACATCCATCAATTTTGTGATTGCCGCTGGCAATAGCCTCCACAATGTTATTGGAAACGTGTCAACTTTAACATCGTCCCATCCTAGCACAGCAGTCACCATTGTATTTTTGAAGGTGCGCTGATGCTGAAATGCAACGTCATCCTCGTTACTGTTCATCATCTAAAGCATGAAATCATTCTGAAATTATTATTTTTGCATTTTGATCTGCAATAATCCTTAGCTTGAATCAATGATGTACAAATGGTAGTGGGTAACCTACAAAAATGTTTTACTAATTCGAAAGAGTTTCGCCTCTTCCTGTGGGCTCCCTCATTATCGACGTGAAGGCACTTGAAATGAGTCTTGCCTGCCTTCTGAACATTTTCCTGTGTTGATCATACAAATATTACATGCTTTTTAAGATTGAGGACAGTTGGGTGAATCAATCGCATGCATCGATAGCATCAATTTATTGGGTCAATTCCGGACACATGGGCACAGACTATCACTGTGACTCTTTCTTTATATGTATGACAACTGTTTTTTCTCATTTCTACTAAAAGTTTTTGGAAGCAAGCATTTCAACACAATGTCGCATTACTGGCGTCGTAAAATATAAATCTGTCTTAAGTTCTTATTCCCACACCAAAGTTTCAAAATTTCGACTAACTTGTGAATTTTTCTCTAAAATCAAGTATAATTATTAGTGAGCAACTTCGTCAGTACTTCGTGTTAGCCTCGACTGGCTGGTACGCTTCTGTCATGTTTACAAAAGTTTTGTGTGTTTGAAGAATACATTTGAGAGTAAGTCAGATTCGTTTAACCCATAGATTTCAACACAAAAACGCCAAAAATTCTAATAAACAATGATCGTAAGAAGGTAGTAACAGTTTGAATTGAAAATGCTAAGCACCAAGCCTTGTAATTCAAAAAGACGCTAATACACTTACTTGATAGAATTTTGAATTGAATATAATAAAATATAATGGATAGAATTTTACATCATGATCAAAACCTTTCGATTGAAATGGGTTTCGGGGCACATGTACTGGGGCATTTCAGGATGAACAACTGAGGACTATATATTTTATAATTATTGGATAAAAATCAACGTAACGAAATCATTCAATATATTAATATAGCAGCTCTACGAAAAGCAAACAAAGTTTTCCCAACTATTCCTTTAAGGTTTGAGCTAACACAACTAATGCAGGGACAACGCTCGAAGCGGCTACCTTTCTGCATTATGTACCAATTTCCAGTATAATAGGAAACACTATGAGAAACATCGATCTTCACACCAACAATGCTTAATTTATTCCATAGTAAATTTGTTGATCTATTTTGGTAGACGTTACATAAATCAATAATATTGAACAATTTCTATCTATTTATGGGGGAGTAAAGTTAGCCATCGTGCCTGGCAACTATCATTGCATGCTAAAATTCTTCTATATGCCTCACTAAACAAGATACTACATCAACTTTCTCGCCGTATAATAGTCCAAATTTAAACTTGAGTTCAATGAAAGAAGTCAGTTGTGCTTCCTAGTTTATTGTCCATTTGGCTTAAGAGTACCGTCATCGGAAGATTCCCATCTTAGGAAGCCTTGTCTCAAGGTACACGTAGTGATGAAAAATCGGGACTTACGATTTAAATAGAGTTCAAATTTTTCTAAACCCGAAAACAAGTAGAGAGAACTAGAGGCAGAACTCACAGTCGTGTTGCGCGGCGGTTGCTTGAGCGTTGGCGAGAAGAGGGCAGCGTTGAGGTGGGCGAGGCACCCGTGCACAGCACACCGAGCAGCGAGACAAGCCTGCACATTGAATTCTCATGAATGGTTAAGCCCAGTAAAGTTCACCAGCAAGTTACATACAACGCACTTGCCTACTGAGCTAGCGTGTCGTACGAATGTTCAATCAGCTACACTTTATGCGCTGTGGTTTCATAGCCGTAAAGCATTTTTTAAGATAATGCTGCCTCTCCCAAGTACTGCAATATATTTTTGCCGTTCTTCACTCTGGACGCAAATTTGGCTGTTGTATTGAATGTTCGAAGATTTAGGTCGAAATTCAGCTGATTAATACTACATTAAACCATGGACGTATGGTGTGACCTCAAGGCTCGGCTGATACACCCGCGTTTTATTTACGCACAGAAAGGAGAAGTATTATGAATGAAGAAGATTAGATGAGATGAATGAAGATTCCAAAACAAAAACTTTAATTAATTTACAAGACGATTTGATTTAGCGTTACGTTCGAAAAAATACGTGAATAAAGAAATTGTGTGTTCATTTATATATCTGTTTGGAGTCCGCTTCTCAAGAAACATGGGATGTCTGGGTTTGCGATATCATGGATACCAAATTGTTCAGTATAACATGAAAAGATGGCCTTTATGTGCATTGATATGTTTGAATTTTACCTGGATGTGTTCGTTTAGGATAGGTTTGGTTAGATTAGGATAGGATAGGCTAGCATATGTAAGGTAATATTGACAGAATTCTTACACTGATCAACCTAGGAATTTCCACGGGTCCTGCTACTACCTAACAACACCCATGGTTTATTTGTTTTGAATCTGCTTCTTCCATGTCTCTGTCATGCTCATGAATAGCCATAATGACCGTATCTGTGATACGAGTTTCACCAGTGCGCATGTACAATAATATTTTTTATCGCGGGCACTGATAGATATTTTTATTAGTCATCCGCATCTGGAAAGTTTGTTCAAGAAAGGTATTGAATCCCGTCATTTTTGGCGGGCCGTGCACACTAGTACTGTAATAATTTAGCACATTGCCGTAACCCTCGATTCGTATTTTAGGTCATAGGTCTTTGCAAATGATCAAATTATTGTTTTTTTGGACATCTTAAATAAATCGCAACCAACAGAGTCAGCAGAAAGCTGTTCATCGGATGTTCATCTCGACAGATGATATTAGGCTCTAACATCAGACAACGGAACCATTCTCCTACGAAAACTTTTTAATATGATAATTATCAACAAGTTTTGGCTCATTATCACAATCTAAATTCAAAGCCAAAGACACGTTTTATTTGATGTCATTATAACATCAAGTCAATGTTTCTCCGATGATGGGGCTATTGAATGTTTTTTCCATAATGTGCGCACTCCAAATTAAGGGTTTGAAAAGTTAACTTGAAGTAAAACAGAAGTTTTTTTCCTAGAGATAAGAGCTGAGGTTAATCTAGGCCATTTAATTCAATTTTAACTGTGCCATTCAGAGAGCGTGATCCTAATTATACAGATTCCTGAAGACAATTCAGTGCAAAGTTCAATTCAGCTCCTCGCACTTTTACTTCTCTTCATTAACAGAAACTGCAGATCATCCTATAGGGTTACGAGACTTCAAGTCGTGGCAGTGAGGTCCATTACTAAAAGGCCCATTAGGTCCATTACTACTAGAAATTCACCAAACAAACAAAGTTTCCGCGGCTATTGTGTCGTTTTGGTCTTAAGGTTCCGTTTTTTAGCCGTGGGAGCCTTCAGAGGGCTTAGAAATTCAAGGAAAAATTCAAAAGCTCGTATAATGCATGAAAGAAGTTTTCGGGTGTTTTACAGCCAGAAAGTTTATGCAACCTAATTGAAAAAGTAAATGACTGCATATTTCCCCCGTGTTGTAATGTTTGCACACATTCAATAGCCGATGAAATAAATTTTCTACACTTCGGTTTCCTTAAACGAACAGACTAATTAATTGGTGATAAACAATTTTGAGTTTTCAATTTTGAACTAGTAAATTTTAGGTGCATAAAAAATTTTTACAAGTAAATTAATAAGATTTTATCGCACAAATACCCTCTTTTATTTGCTACAAATCATTTAAAGGTAACAAGAATGCTAAATTTTTCTCGGCAATATGATGAAAATGCGGATTTCACTCTCACACATCTGTAACTCAGCCATTTACCAACCTCTCAATATATTACATATCTCGTTGAAATAATGTATCCTGATCAAGCTTGAATTTCATATGAATCAAAAAGTAGGCAACTGATTCATCAAAATATTTGTAGCACAAACAAAGCTGTATTGAGTGCAAAATACAACATTTTCGTGTCGAACTCGAGATACATTAATTTTTCTGTTGAAAAGCCTTGACGGCGGTGGTGAGAACCCATTCAAAATTACTTACGCTGATGTAATTCCTTAGCGAAGAGAGATTTAAATGATATAACTACCACATGTGAAAATCATCGCACGGCACAATCACCTCATCAGAGAGTCCGTTGTTCGAGGTTTACCTTCTACCAGAGTGAGGACTTCTTCTGAAATTGTAACTCTACAACGTTGAAGCAAGGTTCGCCCCACAGAGTTTTATCGAATTCGCATTCCCTTACAAAATCCGGGACAGATGATACCATTAATTTTTTTTTATTTTCTCATTCCTTCTTGATTAAATCGTAATTGATGTATCAATACGTCACAGTAAAGGACTAATAGATTACTTTTCAATGCCCAAATTTTTTAACTCATGTGAAGTATATCATCATTATTATGTAATTTTTGCGTGAAGGATTTTTATCTTGTCATTCAACTCTTTCTTCACTAAGAATCAACGTCCCTATCTTTGATACCCGTGATGCCTGTGAACTGAAACAGAGAAAGAAAATGAATATACAGGCACAAATGCGAATAATTTTCACTGGGTTTGTTGGCCGATAAATTGATATCTGCATGTAAAATATATCAAATAAAAATGGCACCTTCACAATGAAAATACCAAGTTTTTTTAATGTTCTGTCTTTAGTAAAAATGTGTAATATGATAACAAGCAAGATCTTCAAACATCAAAAAAGGATACAACAGATATTTGGAGAATGATTTCTACATGAGGAAACCCTTACTGACAAAGCTGGTCTTTCAAGTACGTCTCGAACAAATCCACTCAATATATACCCTAGGCACGAAATGAAAACTTCTTGATGCGTATTGTTTTCTATTCTGAACAGCATACGAAAACATAAAGTTAGGAAGTTATACTTTTACTTTGAAACAGAACATGACTTGTTTCCATGTAATGATAAACATGGGCACAAACTTCATATTCTCTACCTTTCACAATAAATTTGGAAGCCTTGAGGAAAATCTATTTCCTGCTATACTTAAGGAAACAAAATGGTAGCCCTTAATGCGGAGGAAGTTGTGAAAATCCAATAACATAGCGAAATGGCGACTGTAGTTATATTTAATTTATAAGTTCCAGGTGCTAATTAAATAAGATTTGCAAATAAATCCAGAGTTAAGGCAATCCAATATCATTCCCATAATCTATAGCAGGGGTTCCCAACCAGGGGAACAGGTACCCCTAGGGGTATATTTGGTTATTTGAAGGGGTACATTTAAGATAAGAGCAAGGTAAAATATGTCTATATGCTATCAATTTCCAAATATTTCTGTTTATCTATATCCCTACAGAAATTATGCATGTTCTGCCATTCTTTTATAGAAAATTAAGGGTGAATGCCCATCTGTCGAAGTCATAAAGGGTTACAAGGTTTAAAGAAAGGTTGGGAACTCGTGATCTATAGCTAAGCACTTAAAGAAAATAACAACCCTTCCAACTTTATATGTTTGAATGCTCGTTCGACTGTATTCCTATGAGTTGCCACCTTCCACGCTCAGCTTTTAGCAATTTTTTAGGATAAAATACAACATCCTATCAGTAATAACACAGAGCTAATACTGCGTACTGTATTAAATAAAAACCTAATGAAATTCACTACCTCAATTTTGGCACTTTGAGAGATCAAATTTCAATCTTCTAGCAAACTGTATTGTGGCTACGATCTCAGACATAAACCGACTTCCTGAAGAATATATCCCAATAATTAGTTAAGCAAGAACCGAAAAACACGATGCCGCGTTTTAAAGATCAATTAAAGAGAAACTAACAAGAGTGCAAAAATTAATTCAGAAAAATGTATTGTTAATTAATTTCATTATTATTCAACAGGTTATAAAAATCTTATCACACCAGCTGTGATCGCCAATGTCGACGCTGTTTTGAATGCACTTTCAGACGTTCGACATAACCATTTGAATGACATTCTCTGGAACATCAATTTCGTGAGTTATTGCTGCCTCACCTCATAAATAGTTGAAAAGAAAATATATCACGCAAGATTATGAATGAATGTCGATGAGCATGCAATATTCTTTTTTGCGCATTCTTGGGGAACCCATTGATTGTCTGGATTTAATGAAAAACTCGATGTCTCATGGATACAGTAAACTCTCAAGTATTTTACAATGGCAGGTCGAAATTAACATTATCTGCTTTCAAAATAAAAGGACTCCTCACGCCGAAATTGTACATAGCACATCAGAAACTAACCTTTTGATATTGCAGTGGTCCTCGATGCAATTCATGAGGGTTACGTTCACACTAGTATTGAAATTAATTAAGTATTCTTGACAATGTATAATATACGAGTGCTCTTCATAACTGTCGATCAGAGCAGCTGTCTGTGAAATGCTCTATACTCGTACATTGTTTTGATATAAAGTAAGGCAGGCACCCTAATTCCTGTCACTAAATTACTAAATTATAGTACATAAAAATTAAATTTTCAGTACATCACAGTGGTAACAAGATTTTGCTCAAGAATTAATTATTAATTTATAGCTGGTAAACCTTAACATATCTGCATCCTATTTTCCCGTCCTAGGGTAAATAACCTGAACCACCGGGTTACGGATTTTTGTTTATACTTATAGAACTCTGATATTCGTCTACGTCTATATAATTGTATGCTTGGTTGTCAATGCCCTCGCTCTGGGTCCAGTTATAATATGGAACGAAATTCCCACATTTTGCATTCAGTAATAAGATAAAAGAAACTTCAACATTTTTCTTACATAGTAGATAATTCAAGTCTTCCAGTATTTCTTAGCGGAAAATTCGTAGTTATCTTTGTCTCAACTGATGATGTAAATCCTACATGATAATGTTCAGTTAACGAACTTTATTTCTCATTGTTTCTTCTGCACATAATTTTAAATGTTTTCCATTGATTTTGGATTAATTTTACCCTCGTAAAGAGTTACAGTAACCATTTTCAGGTTAAAAATGTACGACAAAAACAACCTGATCCAACGGAGCATAGGTAGTTTATTGATGATCTAAAATTATGTTCGCAGAGTTTTATGTAAAAAATTTAACGAAACTTATGATGGACTTTTGGAAACCCTTCCACATAACTTATTATTTAGCGGTTAAGACAAGCCGGAGAGTCACCTTATTAAAAACTAAAGCGAACTTCTGAAACGATACAAGTTATAAAAATCTGACCTTTTCACCCCAGTTGACACCGTCAGCCAGCGCCAGCACCGCGCTGTTGTAGCGTGCGACCACTCCGAACGAATCTGCGATGGGGTTTCCTGCACACAGTATTTGTCCATCATTGTTCAGCTTGGGGCCACAACCCGAGCTCTTTGGCTTAGAGAACACTAAGAAAATTACCAAAACTAAATCGTTGAAATCACTGAAATAAAAAATATTAGGCTAGTATTTTTCAAGAAGAAAGGGAAGGAATTCTTTCACCATTATGTTTTCATGCTTGAGGGCGTAAAAGGAGTGCAACAGCGGGATTAAGCTCATTTTTTGTGTCTAAACACGTGATACAACTGTCCAGGAACTATACGTTCTATAGGTATACAAAATTGCACACATTTTTACTCTCTATCTTATACTACGATGAGCGTGAATTGTCAAGAAATTTTTGGGGAAATGGAGAACAATGGCAAGAAGCTTCCGTAGCTGCCTACAAACAGCACGAGTGCCACTGCAATCGATAGAACTTGGATTGTGCAAATTATTTGCATCAGAGAAACAGATACTGTAATCAGAGCAAATAGAATATAGTAACCAATATGCAGAATGGTCCGTTCTTTTAGGCTCAGCCCAAGTCCCATACCGTCAATATTTTTCACGTGATAGCACTTGGATAGAAAAACAATAGATGACTTTATAGTAGACCAAAGAAATGTTACTATTACTATAACCAGTGTCTGCTAATTGTCCATACTACTTCTACCTTTTCTATCTATGGATGGAAAATATGAAACGGAAGAAAAGTTGCAATCACAGTGACCGACTTCAATTTTGACGAGCAGGTATGTAAGTCTCTTATTACATTCTAACCAGCGTTAAAGAATAGCTTGGTAAAAAACTAACAATTTCACAACTCTTACTGAATTAATGCAATTTAAAATATTTCTTAAAAATCTAGAACGTCATGGCAACATCATTTTGTTTACTTACGCTGCGTTGTTCATCGTTACTCCATTTTTTTTCTCTTTTTTGTATTCTAAGTGACCGGCGACAATGTCTTCATATGTTTGCACCAACAATGATGCGTCAAAAGGCTCTAGCCCCGACGATGCCTATTACAATCTCCTGGAATTTTTTTTATGAATCAGAGAAATCTTATCTCTTCTTCTACAAAAGGACTTCGTTTTTATGCATGGCAACGCTCCCTCCCACTCTACTCGTGCCACCCAATCATTCTTTCCCCGTTTTGGCATCCAAAATGAAATGATTATGACCTGGCCGACATCTTACTCTGAATTGAGCCTCACTAGAAACTATGGGACTGTCGGCAAACTAAGCGTTTTTAGCGCTGAACGTTAATATTTTATGTAAAATACCCAAATTAAAATTCACCAATACTGTAACAAGAGCAGTTTCACGTACTACTCTGAATTGCTTCCTTCGTTTATTTTTAATTTACACGAAACGATAAAATATTGGTCGTTTTCATAGAAAGGCTATACCTCCTATAGCGGTTGAAATTAGAAGGCATCAATAAATGCGTTTTACCTATAAGCTAATTTTTGCTTCAAATACTTACTATTTCCAACGTTCTTGGTGGATTTCCTGTATATTTCAGACATTATTCTACAGTAAGTTGAGAAACAATTATTTTGCTTTCAGAACTATTATCACTGGTTGAAGTGATCAACAAAACCACACTCCTTCAAAAACCCGACCTCAACAGTTTCCATTTCTTTGGTATGAAAGTTTGGAACGCAACCGCTTTCAACATTCGTGAACAAACTATTACGGAGCATTTAAACGTTAGTCACCATGGGAGCCGCCAGTATACACGGAGCGAATTTTCATAATGCTCCTGACCTACAATAATCACATTCTCTATTTTTAATGAGGACCTAATCAAAGTTGTTAGAAGCAATGATCTAGTTAATAATCACAACAGATGAATTTTAAATTTGAGCCGGAATTAAACTTCAGTTCAACCCATCGCGTTCATCATCTTAAAATGTCTTTGACGTTACGTCTAATCGACGAATGGACGAAGCTGGCTATCAAGAAATAGTCAATTGTTATAGAAATGAATCTGTACGAGACATTTTTAATTCTTAGTAGCTATTTCGTGTTGACGGCACTAACTCCACATCATTTATATTTCGCGTGCTGTAATGTGAACTGCATCCCAAATATTTTGGCATTTTTCTACAGCCAAACACTGCTGACGGGAGACTCGTACCGCCACCGTTTAGGTGCTCTTCAACGTCTTCAACTTTTAAAGAAAATTGAAGTTTACTCACTGACGTTTGACAATGGCATGACAAATACTTTTTTATAAATCCTGTCTGGTCGTGTCTATAGTAAATAGAATCTAATCATGAATTCATTCTCGTGTATCACTACATAAATGGTAAATTATTATCATTTTTCATTCCCCCAAGCTGAACAAATATTCGATCAGTTTCGTGTACGTTTAAGTTCAGTGTTTTAAAAAGTACGAAATCATACATAAATAATGTTCCCACACGATGTTCCTAGAAACTGTTGCACATAGTAGGGCCCACAAGTAGTTTTATCCAGACCTGCCCATTGTAGAAGTTTTTGGTAATGATTTCACTTATGAACTGAAAGTGAAGGCAAACTGTTTGAATTATTATACCTGTTGAAACATCATGTTACACTACATGTGAAAATATTGTTTTTGGATCCCATTACTTGGAGCAACTTGTCATATTAGTATTAGATTTATTAGTTGTTTCCATGTTTTGCATTTTCAGGATACATACATACCCTGAAAGGGACTTACCATGAGTAAACATATAAATTAGAAAGAAATTATAAGTTCCTGGCTTGATTGTACCTGTATTTATTACCTCATCTCTTCTTTTTGATTGGTATTCAATAAAGCATTTTTTCATTTGTTCTTCCTCTTTTCCCTAAGTAGTTAAAATCATACCTCAAATTCGCCATTTCTTCTTTAGCCATTTCCTTCTCCGGAGATCTTCCAGCAACCTAATCCGTTGTTGTCGAAAACTGGCAACCAACCGCTTTTTCTTCTTGATCTCCGAGTCAAGAAACGCTTTTTGAAACTTTTCATGTTCTTACTTTGCATAGTGTACCCAAAATTTCTAAGGTTGGGTTTCCGCTGGGACGCATTTTGTCAATTGGCTTGTACAATTTACGGTTGTTTAGGCACCTTTACTTGCAGGCGGGTTATGTTAGGTCGGTTAAAGACTTTATACTTTTGTTAATGAAACAGGAAACTTGCGAAATTTTCAATACTTGAAAGCCAACGACGATATAATTTTCTTTTTCACTGTTATGAGGGTGATGTTTATTCTGTGAAAGACTTTGACTTCTGCTCGGAAATTGACTTGTACTTCTGCTAATGAAATAGGACACTTGCGAAATGGTAAATATTTTATGGCCAGCTTCGTTGTGACGTTCACTATTATTCTGAAGTGAAAAACTGTCAACATCATCTTATTATGATCTAAAGGCCTATCTAAAGTTGCAACCTAACAGCACCTCCTACATCAATCCTCGTAACAAATGATACACAAATTCAATTAACAAAAACCTATTGCCTATCCTATACCCCTCGAGGGGAAACAGGTGATCTTTAACTTTCATTCCAATGTTTTGTCAGGATAGAGTGAGGCCTTTTTATTTTGTTTCAAATTTCGTTGGCAGCTCTCAGAATTGAGCTACGCGTCTAATATTTTAATTAATTTATTTTTGTACCCATGTGACGAAACCAACCGTAAAAGAACGATTGATTTGTAAAATTCTTTATTTTCCCCAGTGAAACAGATTGTCTTCCTCTCGTCATATTCTTTCTCTTCGAACTTTTTTCATTTTACGAAATTACTTCAAGCGCTTAAACATGTTCTATCATAAAGGTCCTGTCAAAACTAAAGTGGACAAGAGCGAACGTGTAGTGCTTTTACAAAGGTGTTCCAATGTTAAGGGGGTCGGTCAATCCAAGATTTCAATTTTTTCATCCGATTCGGTTGAAATTTGGCCAGTATATGTATGTGTTGAAAGTAAACTTTTTTACTCATGTAACTTTTTCAATTTAGGCCTTATTTTTTGATAAATACGAAAAATTATTTTTTTGGTACATTTTATGTATATTTCAAAAAAATAGATGTCATTGAGTTTTCATGCTAGAACAAAACCAAAGACAGTTTTAGAATCCTCAAAACATTGTAAACAAAGTTACGGTTTCAAATTTTCCATTTCCCGTTTTGTTTTCTTTTTATATGGGGTCGAAATGGGATCGAAAATTCATGATTTTTGGTCCCCTCACCCCCCCTCCTCCTTGTGGGGGAGAGGGTCTAGTGCTCGTAGCGCCATAAAATTTTAGGACCGAATAGTCCACCACCTAAGGGTCCTTTCCCAACAACAAAACAAAAAAAGCTCACCGGACCGACAGGGGCCTGGCAGGGGCCTGAAGTGACCCCTTTAACGAGAGACAACAAATTTCTACAGATACATTTAAACCTGTTGTATATAACTGTGACAGGATTGGGTTTCAAGTGCGTGGAAAAAATTGATCGTTTTAGAGAAAGTATTTCCTAAGGTATTCTTGCATCTATTGCAGGATAAAGATAAAGAAATTCTACGCAGGATTACACCTTCCAAATATTTATGTTCTACCTTTTCAGTATCTGGCTATTCCGATTATCTGGTAAATGAATTATTGCTACCGATTTTTATTTTCTGTGGAGCAAAAATGATACCGGCTTTACAGGAAATTTGTTATTTAGGGAGTATTAGCAATTTAAGTAAGATGTGATTTCACGAGGCATTTTCTTCGGGGGAAATTGCATATTACATATTTGAGTTCTAAAATTTTTGCCAAGCACTAGACCTCGAATTAGTGAAGAAAATTTACCAAAATAATAAAACATTGAGATATTAATTAATCACGAGATTTCCAGCCTTATCTCCTTATCTAAGTTAATTAAACAGAATCCCAACAACGGCAACGTGAGCATTTACTCAGTTTTTAACCCTTTCATGAAGAAACACTCCGGTACCTTTCATTTACCAACAAATAGTAAATTTCGACCGAATATAAGTCAGCCAGACACTGCAACGTAAATTCTTCGATTTCTTCACGAACATCTTCCACACCGATTGGTAAATAGAACAAGGTCCCTCGAGAAAATTGTTTCAACTCTCAATCGACACCTAAATACGAGCTACATATCAGCAACAATTTCAGCAGAATGGCTCTAAGTTTGTGATTTTATTCGCTATAGGGTTATGTTGTGAGACCACTATTCTTAAACAGACGGGATAATGAACGACCAGAACTATCTGTGAGCACAATCCCAAATGACTTTGAAATGTATTTCTGTTATACGCTACATGTCTTCAGATTAGCGGGTCTATTATTCTTATCTATACGTGTAAGAATAACTCGCACATTTTTTTGCGGAAAACTTGACTTTTGCAGTAAACTCAATCACATGTTGAACCGTATCAATCACTAGGGCAGTAGAGAAATTCAGAGGAAAGCACAATCACTTAAGCTAACCAATAATGCACACATATTGATCAAGAGCAACCAAATGAAACAAAATGAAACAAAAGCGTACTGAAAGGAATCAATAATGATTTAATAATTCAACAAGCCTTTCGGTTCAATATGCAAATGCAGGTAATTAATTATAAATCGGACTACCAACGATTATCTGTTATAATGTAGCTAACAGATCCTTTCATACACTATGGGAAACAAAGCCAATAGGAATACCTAAAAGCATTAAAAACAATCTCAACAATATACTCATGTGGGCCTATGGATAATACGTGAAGTTTTGAAAACCAATGACTACTATTATATCGTTCGACGAAAGCGACTAGACAAAATAACAAACCTTTTTATCACAGAAATAGTAGTATGACTAGATATATTGTACAAAAACCTCGATGTTCATCACGCGAGAGACAAGAGCAAAATGGTCGAGCAGCTTCGTCGCACCTAGCAAGCTGAAGTTCTGCTAAACAGTTTGAGAGCGAAAAAATCATTAGTGTTTTCATTAACGGTAGGTTTAAGTTCATGAATGTGCAATGCTTCAATTATATCAATATGATCTTTTTTAAAACCGTTATAAAGAATTTTGGTGTTAGGGAACAGATCTTCATTGGATGGTTTGCACCCCTCAGGGGGATACAACTATTATATCTATGGGAATTAGCGCTCCCAGGGGGACTATGTAAGGGCCTGAGCTGAAGGTTAGGTAGGCTTTATTTTTGTTGAAATAGAATAGGTTTATATTTTGCAATGGACCATTTTTTTCGGTTCACTGCTGTCCTGTTTTTCAGCACCTACTACTTTCTACTTCAATTTTGATCTTGTTTCATTAACTTCTTTTTCATCTTACTGTTTCTGTGCCCTTTCTGCATAGATTCCACGTTCCTTTAACTCCATACTAAATGGTGCCTTCTTCTTTCCTCTCTTTGGATCGCCTTTGTTGCGGATAGGGAGGCTTAAACTAACTAGTAATCTAATCTAATCTTGGATGGTTTGCAACTATGGTCAACACGAAAATGATTGAAAATGGAACCTTGATATTTATGAGCGGTTAATCTTTGCTTCAGGGTCATTCTGGTCATGCCAATGTAACGTTTATCAAGAGACTTACATTCTCTTCGGTTACATTTAAATTGATAAATCACACTGGCCGTGTCCAGATCGTTGACCCTAGATGCAGGCGGATTATTTTTTATTAATTGGTCACTGATTTTACGGTTTTTATAATATGCACAAACTTTAATAGAAGTTTCTGGATTTGTTGGCTTAACAAAAGTTGTAACAATGTTTTTAAAGACCCGTTCATCAATTTTGTAATTATTATGCATTTGATTTTCGTAGAAAATATTGATACAGTTTCGGTTGAAAATATCGATACGGTTAATTACATAATTGTCGAACGGGTCTTTAAAACATTCTTAAAACTTTTGTTAAGCTAATAAATCCAAAAATTTTAATTAAAGCTTGTGTGTATTATAAAAACCGTAAAATCAGTGACCAATTAGTAAAAAATAATCCGTCTGCATCAAGGGTCAACGATCTGGACAAGGCCAGTGTGATTTATCAATTTAAATGTAACCGAAGAGAATGTAAGTCTCTTGATAAACGTTACATTGGCATGACCAGAATGACCCTGAAGCATAGATTAACAGCTCATAAATATCAAGGTTCCATCTTGAATCATTTCCGTGTTGGCCAAAGTTGCAAACCATCCAATGAAGATCTGTTCCCTAACACCAAAATTCTTTATAATGTTATTAAAAAAGATCATATTCGTGTAATTGAAGCATTGCACATTCATGAACTTAAACCTCCCCTTAATGAAAACACTAATGATTTTTTCGCTCTCAAACTGCTTAGCAGAACTTCAGCTTGCTAGGTGCGACGAAGCTGCTCGACTATTTTGCTCCTGTCTCTCGTGTGATGAACATCGAGGTTTTTGTACAATATATCTAGTCATACTACTATTTCTGTGATAAAAAGGTTTGTTATTTTGACTAGTCGCTTTCGTCTTTTGTGATCTGCTTATCTAGTCTATATTACTTAAGTGCTGGTTTCTGCGTTTTTTCCAATGTGACTAAAAATTATTCTATTATACCATTCATGACTAATACTATTAGATAATAATTTTTGCTATCCTTTATTAAGATTGCTGTTCCGAATAACATTAAAAATTATTTATTTTAGTGAAAATGTGAATTTTTCAATAAGAAATGGGACGAGCTGGCAACTTGAAGGAAATAATCTGTGCAGTACTTTTCTATAGTAGTCCTCGGTCTAGCTACAGGACAACTTTCTCTAGACACGTTATTCTCTCTCTTCATTGATGTGATTCTCTGATGTATTCTGGAACAAGTTAATCATGGTCTGTAGAACGCTGATCTCGCAAGGTCTGTCTCATTAATTTGTACTACCTTTGAGACCAAAGTACGTGAATTTTAAACTAAGTGAACTCCTCACATCGACCTTCTCCAAGTTGCAAATTATAATTTTTTATGGTGTAACGTCATGCGTTTAAATTTCTTATCCTTCCTTTCAACAACACTCTCTCAAATGAAATCGCTCTTGATTCCTCATTGCAGAACGGTTCAACTGTGCCCGGAGTTTCCTTCGAGTTTCGTATCTCGTTGCCCGTAGCTTCGTTCAAGATTAGTCAAAAGTCGAAAAGAGATTCGATTGGCTTTTGATTAGATAAAAGTGTATTTTTTCCTTCTGTCACACTATTTTTGTTCGGATCCATTCCTCAGAGTTTCGACTCGGACGCCAGCGTTGACATCAAAACCAAATTCACCGAAGAGAAAGTGCATCAAAGTGTACCGAAAAGATAGTGTATAGAGATAGTGATAGTGAAGTGTATTGATCTGGAGGTAGAGTATTTGTGACTCTCGTCCATTTATGGCTCCTGTCTACCGCAGAAGTTTGTGTATGTCTAATGAAGCAAACAGTTTGCATGAGGTTGGCGAGAGACTAACACAAAGTATTACTTCTTTTACACAATGGTAAGCGTGCACCGTCTTCGTCTGATGTGTGTTTAGTTTTCACCACGACTCTGGAATGATGAATGAGTTGTGCTTATTGTATTATGTCATAATATTAAATGATCATCTCTGAGAACTCTGAATTTATGATGAACATTCTTCATCTATTGCGGTAATTTATTCAAAGTGCTAGGTATTAATATGCTGGTTAGCACGGCCAGTCGTTAATGTATTAAATTACATTCTACAGGTGTAGCCAGTGATTTTAGTAAAAGTTATTTTTTCCATTTTCTCGTTAAGCTATGGTGTAGTCTTGCGTAGGCTTTAATTGGTTGCAGCCGGAAAACATTGTAAAGGATGAAAAATTAATAACCTAAATAACTAAACAGTAATTATTCTCATCATTTTCAATGTTGATCACGCTTCTTTTTTCTTCAAAACTTTTCTGATATGCTTTACCATGCTGTTTACTAATTTTTTAATTATATTTTGATCAAAGGACTTACGCCCTTCTTCAATTGAGGCTCCAAGTTGCGCTTAATTAGTTAGCTTCTTGTTCACTCGACTTTTGATGATCGAACATAAATCAGGTACAGATCAGCCGAATTTCTAGGCCAAGGACTCAAAATCTCCGCTTAATTTTCATCAAGGAACTGTTTAACCACTCTTGCAGTATGACAGGGAGTACCATCTTGTTGATAAACCACCTCTTTGTCGGGAAACTGACCAGCCATTGTTGGAAGGAGACGATCTTTCAAGACTTTCAGGGGTTAAGCCAAATTCATTCCTGTGTTTTGGGGAAAATCGTCAGTGCTCCAGTTCCCTTACCTGAAAGCAGCCCCAGACGTGAAGAGTGGCAGGATGCTTATCCGTTGGAACGACACACTCCCTTATAAATCTCGCCTTTTCTTCGTCGCACGAGGCTTTTTTCGATGGTGGCAAAAATGGGGAAAGGAGATTCATCGGAGAAAATGACTTCGTCCCATTGTTGAGGATTCCAGTGCTGGTACTTCCAGCTAAAATTAAACCGGTCTTCGATGTTCTTCGCCGTCAAAAAAGGTTTCTTTGCAGTTCTCCTTGAAGCAAGTCCGTTGTGGATGAGTCGACATCGAGCAGTTCGCGCTGAAGCATGGATGCCATCCTTCTCCCTTTCTAGCTCAAGCTCTAAACTGCTGGCAGTCCTTTCCCGTAAGGAGTAGAGCACTAAAGCCCTATCTTGACGAACCGACGACAATCTTTTCTCGCCCGGGGCTGTCTTCCCCACCATGGATTTTGTTTCGTTGAATTGTTTTAGCTAACATTTGGAGACGACACAATTAAACCAGTCGATAAGGTTAAAAATCTGGGTGTTTGGTTTGACAAAAATATGACTTTCAATTCACACGTCGAAACAATGTGCAACAAAATTAACGGAACCTTAATGTTCTTTCATCGTATAAAGAACACACTTGACGAAAAATCTAGATTATTAGTGATTCAGTCTTTAGTTTTATCGCGTCTGGACTACTGCAGTCTTGTGTGGGGAGACTTACCTAAATGTCATCAGGAAGAGTTGCAAAAATGTGTAAACTTCGCCGCCAAAGTGGTATGCAAAGGAAATTTCAATAAATACGATCATGTCACCCCTCTTTTAAGAAAACTCGACTGGATCCCAATACCGATCCCATGATCCAGAAAGCTCGACGAGTATTCTCCTCTCTGTACCTCCCCCAAAGTAATGCAGAGGTGGTAAAATTTTTTCCATCTAATATCCCAAACGAAAGACCAAACCGGAGGTGCGATGTTTTAGTCAGTTACCGTTCATCCAACGTGGGACAAAAAGCTCTCTCAGTTTCTGGAGCTTTTTTGTGGAACAAGCTTCCCCAGCATATCAAAAACTCTAAAACTGGAAAAGAATTTAGAGTAAATGTGTCACGTCATTTTGCATCTCTGTCATAGGGCCTGCAGCATCTCGGTGTGAACTTCCCATCTATCAGAAATTTTAATTTTTCCTGAAATTTCTGTTAGAAATTTAGAAACTATTTCATTTTACGTTTGCTAAGCGATTCGTATATTCATCTTACTTATTTCTGTCGACAACAATGAGCACCACAGCCGTCAGTTCAGTGGAGCAGAACGAACGTTCTTTCCATAATTAGGAGTATTTCCTCATCTTTATTTTGTTATTTCTTTCTCTTTTCTGTATTAATTAATATTTAACGTCCGTATGACAAATATACCATGAAATACATTTTGTGTGTACACCAATAAACATGTTTATAGATGTGAGGGTTGTGCAAAGTTTATAATGAATTAAATTTTTGGCTAACGTTGTCTCGCTATTTCAAAATCATTCTCAAAGATGCTTTCAATCGATATCGGCTAAGCTGGGGGGAAAGGGATAATTTAACCATTGCATTTAGTCTTTTTATTTTTATTTCTTTTCCGTGCGTTCAGCGCACACTAGCACTGAACTTTCAAATCGGAAAAAACTCTAAATTTCTGTAATCAAAATTATCATTTTGGATCAAGGCCTAATCTTCCTATATGTGCCAATTTTGTGAATATTCTCCACTCAGATGTGATATCCGGCCACAATGTTACCCCATTTTATCCCACGTACACATGTCCGTATAATGCTGAAGAGTTGTGTTGCTTCTTGACTATAACCTGATTTTTCTTAAAAATTTCTATGAAGAAATTAAAAAACAGCTCATTTTTATGTTTTTCGAAGTCTTCTCTTCCTTTTAGTTATTTTTTTGCGAAAAATTTCTTAGGATTACAGTGAGCTCAGCTGTCATTTTCTGTGTAGTAGATGGTAGGTTGCTTCTATCTTTTATCTTATATATGTTTTTTTTCTAATATTTTATTTTCAATAAGTATATATATTAATATGTGTGTGTACGTGTGTAGGTATATATATGTATCTACATAAATAGATATACATGTTTCTATTTCATTTCTTTAAGCAAAAACCATTCGGTTAATAAATTTTATTGCAAAAGCGAAATGATTCAAAAATAGATCTATCACTTCCCCAGAGGGCGTTTCTGTGAACCGGATTAATGTCATATATAATTAATGAAATAAAGTGCAATTTTGAGCATATGAATCGTAGTAAAATTATCTTTCTGTCCGTATGTTGTACAAGCTATGAATTTTGATATTGAATATATGTTTGTTTACCCATTTCTACCAATATTTTGTAGATATTTGTCAATCATGAGTGGTAACCGGCTTACACTGTATCTCTATTTTATCCCATGTACCCATGTCCGCATGATGTGGTGAATATCGAGAAGATATGAAATATGTTTTTGGTGGTGATAGGGCTTTGCATATTTTTAGGGCATATTTTTCATTTCTCATTCAACTACCCTTGACAGAGATAGACTATTGGCAAGCCACGTGTGGTTTGTCTATTAGTACGCCTCGTATATTTTGTCTATTAATATGCCTCGTATGGTCTATCTATTTTGTACACCTCTGATAGCTTGTCTATTAGTACACCTCGTATAGTTTGCCTATTATTATTATGCCTCGTATGGCTTATCTATTTGTACACCTCGGATGGTTTGTCAATTAGTACTCCTAGTATAGAACTTTTGTTAGACTACTAGCACACCACGAATGGTTTGTCTATTAGTACGCCTTGCATATTTAGTCAATTAATATGCCTCGTATGGTCTATCTACTTGTACACCTCTGACAGTTTGTCTATTAGTACACCTCGTATAGTTTGTCTATTATAATTATTATGCCTCGTATGGCTCATCTACTTGTACACCTCGGATGGTTTGTCAATTAGTACTCCTCGTATGGAACATTTGTTTTAGGATGCCCTATATTTAAGAAACTTTTAAAAGCCAATATGTTGGCATGTCTCTCATGTGACAACTTGGAAATAAACATTTTTTCTTTTTTTTCTTTTCTATCTGTAGACAGTTGACGATGGTGCAAGTTGCTTGGAAACGATTTTCTTTTCTGATAGACCATTCTGATAGAGAAAAATTATGTTTTTCCTAATTTCTTTCGAAATCACCATGATTTTGAATCTGGCAAAGAATACCTTTTTTAATAATCTAAAAAACAAATAATTGAGCGTAATATTCGAAAATAAGCACGTCACTCACCGTATAATGCCTCACCGTATAAGCTTTTAAATCAGCACAAACAGGTTTTCCGTATTTTAGTGAAAATAAAATTGGCCAATTTTCAAGAAAATCTACGACATTTTGTTTTATTAAACCTCGGGTCTAAGTAATTTATCTACATTATAGGACAGTTAACGCCTTGAAACGACAGTTAAAATAAAGCCTTGAAATAAGAAACAAAGTTTTTCCTCAAGATCACTGGCCCCACCAGTACACTAGTGACATCTCCCGAGTACACAGCGCTCAATCTAAAGGGGCTAAACAAAGTTAGCAGAGAGCACAATACGAGGAGAGAAAGCACTCCAACCTTAATTTTGCACGACTGACCTGCTCTCTCGCGAGTGATGAGGTGTTTCTCGTAAAGAGTGGTCGAGAGGCCAAAAGCGCGCTCACTCGGCCTGTTCCAGTTCAGCACGCCCCCAATCTCCTCTTGTTCGCTTCGTCTCAGAGCTGGGTGCGGAGCTGCGCCGACAAAATTTTGAGTTACAAACAAATATCAGGTAAATGTGCAAACCATATGAGTAACGTGTGTTTCAATGAGCAGTAATCAAATTGAGTCGACATTGTAGTGAGGAAGCAAAGTGGTGCTACAGGATATTTACATGCATACCGTTCAAAATGCGTTCATCGATCCCTTTTCGGTCACTAAAAAAGATTCTATGTACACGGACGAAAAAAACGAGCGAAAAGAGTATTTAATAAGCGAACAAAACGGTCGAAAACACACTAATCATTTTTTGAATCAGTTATTGTTCAAAATTGTTAATAACTTACATAAGTGCGAAATATTGTGCACTAAAATGATATGCATGCATAGACGTGAGACTGAATGTATATAGTTCTTAAAACCACACAATTTCAAATCGTTCAAATCGTCTACTCCAAATACAAACAAGTAAACAACCACGAGCTATGCAGTCACTCGGCTATTGGTTTCGATGAGGCATTTTGAACTTAAAAGCTGAGCTCATTGTCAATACCAAGTAGGAAAATATCAGAAGCTTTACAGACCCTCTAGAAAGAGGCTACCCGCTCCAATTCATTAGAACTTCAATTGAGACTTGAATTTTAAGTTATATTGCTCGAGCATGTACCATGGCGTAACATTTGCTCGTGAAATACACGTAAATAAAGTATTTCATAAATTGAAAATTCTTTTTCCCCTCAAGGGAAGAGGCGTGTGTGAATTTAATTTAGAATTTCCCTACCTTTGATTAACTGTTCTATAAAGAATAAGTTCGCACACACTCTACATGCCAGGAATTATAGAATAATCTAAGAATAGATTGTTCAGGACTCCTGAAAACAATGATTATTTTTAAATTTTGAATACACTATAAAGTCGAAAGTAAACAGACATTTCCGTAAAAAAGCTGTACAGTTGGACTTTTGAGTAAAGCTGCTGTCGAAATCCTCGGTAAATAAGCTAAATTTACCGTACCATATTTGAAAAAGTGCTAAAATCTATCCGCGGAAACCAAATTTCAAGTACATCAAGCCGAGATCAAAATGCCATAGTTAAATTCCCTTTGCCCGTAAAAATTCGAAATAAAATGTTGACTACTTAATTTTATCGATTATTCATGACCATAAAGAAAGGTTGATACCTAAATTTTTTAATTTTCTAATAATCGGAGTGGCAACTTTAGTTGCGATCAACATTCATAGAAATATCTTTGTTCATCCAATCCAATCTCAGTGGCTACACGTAGTCCGTTGAAATAAAAAACGAAACAAACCATTAGGGCCATTTTCTCAACATTTTTAATCTGGCACGCAGTAATATACAGCATTACTAACTTGAATATAATTCAATAGAAAATAATATGTATATCAAAAAGATGAAAGTAAAATTGTTTTGCCGATATATCAATTATATAGCTTAAATGTACGATATTATTTATCTCTTACAACAACTTATAGCTTATATACATATTTACAAGAAGCTGCAAGCTAATCATAGGGACATTCCATTTTTCAAGCTTAACTACGCTCTAACTTTTCAAATCGAGTCTAAATTTTGGTATAAGGTGGGGAACCGTACGAAAAAATCACTGGAGATGCAGTAAAAGAATTACTTATATGCTGTGCTAGACTAGATTCTGAAAAGTGGTTTAGAAAACATTCTTACGTCTTACACCAGTAACATTAGGTGCATTCAAAGTGGCGTTTTCTCTTTGTATTCATGCGTTAGTTTTTCTTTGTATCGTATATTACACTATTTCAAGACACACCTAACAAATAATGAGGAAACGTTTATAAAGAAATTTTTTCCTGCAGGATCAGACAGCCATCGCATAGAGCAGAAAAGATATGTAAATTGTCTCCAGCATATCTGGCTAGGCAACTGATACGATCAATCTCAAATTCTTCGATGCTCCCAACGCGTTGAATAAAAGGAGGAATTGTCGAAGATATGAAGTTATATCGACAACAAATAAAAGACTGCTTTGTCAGTTGAAATATACACAAACCAATATCGAACAAACCCCAGGCTCACTAATATACCTATAGTTAAGACATTTTCAATAGTTGTAGTTTTGCAAAGCGTAGTGTAGTTATGAGTACGTTTGCAAGTTGTTGTTTGTACCCGGTTAGAAAATCTGAATTTCTCAAACTAATCACGTAACTGTATGTTTTATTCTTTACTTAGATTTTCAAATAAGATTTTCAACGATGCTCAACGATGCTGTAAGGAGCAGTGAAATATTAGCTGAGTAATTTAGCTGCCAGGAAAGTGATTGAAATTTCTTTGTCAGCGCCAGTCTTCCCATAAGAATGACAGTGAAGGAAAAACTCAAGACTCAAAATGTTACCAATATTTTTTATTATTTACAGCATGGAAGTCCATTCTAAAGCTCTGTCAGAATGGTGTATAAATGAGTGATTAGAAAAATAAAAACAGAGAAGAAGAAAATAAAAGCAAGATCACAGAAGCAAGAGTTATTGATATTTTATTCTAGAGCTTTCAAAATTAACTGGAAGCGATCCATAGCGGTGAGACGCCACCATGGTTTTTAAACGACTATATCTGTCGGTGTTTGAAAAGTCACGGTACAAAATTGTTGTTAGAGTGGGTGAAGATTGTCTGAAATAACGCAAAAAGTAACACTGATGTAATCATCATTATCACTAATGAGATTTGTACACAGGAAGTGAAACAAAGAAACGGAGCAATAGCATTTTGGCTTCTGATGTTTATGAGAGCGTCATAAGAGTCGCTTTTTTTCGAGAGTCAAGAAGGAAGGAGCTTAATCGCATAAAAACCTGCAAATTATTCGCAAGGTGGAGCAATGTCAGGAGCACTGTTGTCATCTTGATGATTTCAAGAGCCATTGGAGTCATTATGTCATTTTCGCAGGTAAGAAAACTTTCACGGTTGATCCGATCACTGCGAAACAGAGTGATTACGTTGACAGCTCCGGTTGCGGTATTGCCAAGATTCCTTACGTTTTTTTCTAAGCATCGCTCCTCCGTGATGATGCTTGGAGCCGTAGTTTCAAATGACGAGAAGATGCCCCATGTGTGGTTGGCAACAGGCTCCAGGTTAACCGCCGTCGATCATAGGGATATTTAGGTTATAAAATTCTATGCTCGAGAAGAAAGAATAACATAAATGTTATCAAACGTATTTTATTACGACGAAGCCACACTTCACTTGGTCAAGGTAGGGCAGAATTGCTTGAGGTCAAACAAGGAGATCATGCCGAAAACCTGGCCCCCACAGTCGCCCGATGTGAACCCTCTGAATAGCATTTGGTCGCATGTTGAAAACAAAATTTGCAGGATCTGTTGTACCAGTGTCAACGAACTGAAGTTTCATTAACAATGGGCAGGCCTTTGTCAGGGAAGATAACGTCCGTGAAGTATGAGAGGCTTTCCGACGATTCCAGAACCCGAATGTTGTTACTCTGATTACCCCCTGAGGATTTTCGTTGCGAGCGAAGAGTGCCAAATATTACAATGTAGCTGAACATGACGCTGTTCAGTGGTAGAGCTGATGTTATAGTACTGATGTGATCCAAAGTTACAGTGTTTCAAAGCTGATGGGACCTTTCGTTGCGAGCGAAGAGTGCCAAATATTACAATGTAGCTGAACATGACGCTGTTCAGTGGTAGAGCTGATGTTATAGTACTGATGTGATCCAAAGTTACAGAGTCTCAAAGCTGATGGGACCTTTGAGTTGCTATTCCAGTATTTGTGGCTGTTGTTATATCGTTTAGAGGCTGTTACTTGTTGTGATATCCCAATTTTTTTCCAGTCGTAGAGCTGTTTTTATGTGTTTTTGGGAGTGATGCGCGGCCTATGAACGATTTATGCTACTGCTGTTCTAAAAGATTTTCCTACTGAAATAGTGGAAATAGTGAAATCAGGTTTATTATTTTTTAACAATAGCCAAAAGTATCATTGCGCGAAAAGAAATTCAGAGTTTTTTCAATTTCTCATTCAATTTTGAAGATTATGTCAAGTTTCCTCTCTCCCTAATGGTTACTAAATTAAACGGTAATAAAAAATTGGTTACTAGACTTTTTCCATCTTCGTCTAACGGAAGCTAAGGAAGAGAGAATCTGCGGTATTTTTCACAGCCGCGGGCTCGACCGACCGCTTCGTTCCCTGTTGGCGACGTGACAGAGCCACATGTCGGGCGCGGCCAAGGCGCTTCGCATCACCGACGACGCTTGGCTGGTGGATTGTTTTTGTGCTGTCGAGGGGCCGATGTGACGCAGGGCTGTTAGCTTTACGAATGTCGAGCAGATCGTCTTTGGGCTCGTCCAATGCAGACGGTGATTTCGGATTGGTAGTAGCTGACTCGAAGGAAAATTGCTCGATTCGCGACAAAAATTGTAAAGGTGATCAGGGCTAGGTAGTGGAGAGTCAAGACTGTAGTTCAGAGATTATGCATTTCAGAAGTGCGAATACTGAAGGAATGAATAAATTTTAGGTTCAGAGAAGAGATGGAGAAGGTAATTTAAAATAAATACCTACAACCGTACATCATATGTACGAAAAGCTGGGTGAAATGACCTTTAGAGAAGGGATCCGACATCGGTATGGGAATAGCTAATATAGATGACTCATTGGATACAGGCTTGGAGTATAAAAGCAAGGAAATATTCAGATGCGATGGTGTTTTTGCCCGAGTAATGCCGAGCTGAGCTATTGGAACTACAACCAAAACAATAAAATTCAAATACGGAAGTAATATTTCAGTCATGAAGTACAGTAAGACTGATATTCCAAAGTTTCACTGCGTGACGCTCAAGTTGCCACAAATAACAAGTGTAAGAAGCCTCCGGATAGCACTCAGTGATCGATGGTAAGTTTGTTGAGGCAGTTGAAGAGGATGAGCAGGTAATTGGTAAATAATTGTGGGTACTCAGTTCCCCATTCTCATTTTACCTTCGGGCAGACTAAATACCATCTCCAAATGCAGCTCTTAGAAACAAGACCAAGAATGAGTGCCAGAAACTCTAAGGAAACAAGTTCGATTCTATATGAATTGAAGCATAGTTAAAATCTCTTTCTTTTTCATGAAATTCATTAAAAATGTTAATCAGCGTTTAATGTTTCCGGTAACTTAGTATAATTTAGTATATTTAGTAAAAACAAACGAAATGTGCGCTATCGTGTTTGAGTTCTATAGAACTGAAAAGAAAAAACAAAATACTGCCAAATTGTTGAAAAAAAACTAAAATTAGAGATTAATCACAGTCAGCGCCAAGTAGGAAAACTTGAACTACCAAACACAACTCTGTAACTTCTCAGATCACCAAACTTATAGAAGCTGTCACAGCAAAAGTCAGGCGAAACAAATGGATATAAATTAAATAGTTTGGCCAAAAAATAACTTGAGCGGAAAAATTTGCTACGTCCATAAAAACCTGAAGTTCTCACAATTTTGAATGTTTCGAGATGCAATCGCGTTAGCAACTCACAAACCTACAAATGCCGATTAGCTAAGATAAACGTTTTTCAGAAAAGCGAGTTCGCATGCAGATGGCAATGGGTTTAACATAGAAAGTATTTCACTACAGAGATGAACTTCAAAACGTTTATTAACTTTGAGTTAATAAGACATCCCAGATTCTAAAGAGCAGTTATCATTCGTCAAAACTCTGTTTCGATTTTGCTCTGCGATCCCCACTGCATAGGAAAGGTAAAATTTTTTAGTCAGAAGTCTAATAATCTTAATGGTGAGTCAATCATGGTGAGTCTCAAGCAGGTCCAATTAAAAAAAGATAGGAAAAAGAGCGTGAACAAAGATATCAGAATTTCCGATTATTAGGTTTTTATTGGAAGAGAAATCTCCTTTCAAGCAATGTTGCCGCTCCCGATGCAGCAGTCAGAATGCAGATATCGCTTCCCTCAGCCAGGTTAGGTGAATTTCAATTTTTAAACATACCCTCTGAATGCTTTTAGATTGATGTTTCCGCATTGGGAAATCCTTAATTTATTTTACACACCTCTATTAATGAAACGCTTATAACAATTCAATATGTTCATTTTACGCATGTAAACAGACTGATAATTTTTAATCCTTTTCTGCTCTACTGCTTGAATGGAAAAATCATTTGTCGTGCTTAATGATCAACATAAATCTATAGATCTGGAACGGATGGAGATGAATAACGACAATGCTTCGTGTCGATTATTGCCTAATTATTTCCAACCCTACCATCAAGGGTGCAAAAAATGTACATTGCTGTCTACATTGGTGTGTATTATAACTAAGACTCATCTGCGCGTTTGAATTTTCATAAATTTATTTAAAGTTTGTTCGTGATATTTGAAATATTTCATTATTTTTTAAATGATATTTAGTCACCACTCATTCTTAACATGAGAAGAATGAACACGAGTGGATGTGAAATTATATTATTTTCAATTTCATTTTACCGTGGACCAACGGTTATTGATCGATCTATGAAATGAAATGGAACTCTAACACAATTACGAAGTTCATTTCTCACAATTATAGTTTTAACGAAGTTCATTTCTCACAATTATAGTTTTATAGCGGCAGCCAGACTATGCAAGCAATAGTTTCCAAAGATAATTCAGTATGAAAGCGACATCAAAGTGATCACTAAGTTATTCAAGCCCAGTAAAAAATACTAGCCTCATCACAAGTACTGTCACTAACGTATTTAGACGTATTGACAGGAATTCTTTCTTAATCTCTGACCATAAGCTGTGGAGAGCGGTAACATGTAGTTAACAACAGCACACAACACACTGAACAATGGACAATCCAGTTTTAAGTCAATATATAGGCAATTTACTAAATATTTTGAATTTGTATGCGTGCATGCTAACACGATAGTTAATTTAAGGATCGGCAAATCATTTCTTACATGAATGGAGTCTCAATGGAAAGTTATAGTTCTCTCCATAAACATCAAAACATTCAGACATTACAGCGAATCATACGGAAGCGTCGAAACTGACGCAAATGATTCTCATAGAACATCGTTGATGATGAGACCAAACCATAATATGGCGGACAACCGCATTTTAGAGCAATTCTTTCCTTTTTCGCGAATTTATATATCGTGTCTAATTGCACCGCAAGCCAAGCCTATAGTACTGGGTGACATAAACGATTCAAAATGCAAGTTGCTATGAATTGAAATCAACGTTGAGTTCGTCACAAATATTTTTATATTGTTGATTTAAAATGTTATCACACTTATTTTCACATTACGGCATCGATTTTATGCACGTAATACATGCAATAATCAACATGAATGACATATATAATCAACAAAAATGCACACACTAAAAAATAAAATCGAAATCTACTTAAATCAGTATACTTCACAAAAAATTTGTTGCCCTGAAATAAGGAATTTGAAGCCTCTTACAATTTTACTAGGGGTTAGATTTGCTAATTTCCATTTTTGAAGTTCACGACTTCCCGGGGTGATTTATACATTAATGTAAATATTTAAACTTTTGTGTATGTATATGTATTTTTGTACGATATCAGCGCACATATACTAAGTATCAGTGCACATTAGCTAAAGTAAAATTGCTAATTTCAAGCTGCACATGCGATTTTATAGAAGCTTGAACTCGTTTAGCAACTTTAGTGATCAGAATAACGCAGAACATGCAAGTGCATCACCAACCTGAGAGCGTACAGCCCTCCACCAGGTCCAGCGTCAGAAATTTGGCTCTGTAGTCAATAAGTCCTCCTTCATTCGTCAGATCAGGAATTACAGAACTGGAATTGGTCATGTGATTTGAAAGTGTCGTAATATTCTTCTGGTGATCATCGTTGGAACTGTTTCGATTAGAATTGTGATCGTTGGAGTTACTAGCGTTGTTCACATTACTCGAGCTCCTGTGAACTTTGTTAGTGATAGACTGCTGGAGTAATTTCTGCTGTAGCGACAAATGAGGGCGAGGTTCCAGTGATCTACCAGAAGGAATGTCTGCTGGCGCTGATGCAACATTGGCGGTTTACAGTGGTTGCTGGGAAGGAGAACAAGGGACCGATATATTGTTTCTGGGAGTTCGAATCGGAAACGTAGGAGCACTGCATGTTATAAATCATCCATTATACCCGGAGGCGCAAAATGACGTCCAGGATAACTTGCGATGACGGAAGTATCTTGGACACAATGTGAATTCGACTTTATTGGATTAAAATTTTGATCCAAAATTGTCACGTGATTCGCGTGAGAAGACACTGTTTGAGAAGGTGACCCAGTCGGGGGGTGTTGTTCAGAAGAATTGTCTTTAGGAAAGCTTCTAGTTTCAGAAGTTACAGGAATTCGAGAAGACTCCTCTATGCCACACTGATATTCTAAACGAAGGGGGTCAGCAGTTGAGCTTTCAGTATTAAATAACGATGAATTTTGGACATTCGCGGTATCTCCAGTACCCACGTGTTCTAAACTTCCTAGACTTCCTCCGCATAAAGAAGTTCCAGTATTAGAAGACGGAGATGACGCACTGCAGATGTTTTCGCAACTGCGAGTAGCTCCGTAGTCCACTGAAGGACGCTGAAGCTGTTGCTGGTCTTTCTGAAGTTCCTCAGGAACAGCAAGTTCGTAACTCAGTGGACTGATTCCGAACTGCAAGTATGCATTTGATGGAGCTCGGGCTGGATTAGGTGATAAAGGAGAAGGAGCTTCACCGCGCCAAGACGGGATAGCCCAGTCTTTCGAGGTTCTGTACGGGTATCCAGTATCATACTCGGAGGACTGAAGTTCAGCGTTGTTATTATCTGGCACAGAATCATCACTAACTATGATATTGTAATTTTTACTGTGTATATCCTCCTGGATCGTTCTTATTTCTTTTTTATGGATAGAGAAGGTCTCCTAAAGTACTCAGCCATACAACTAAAAGGACTCTTACGTGGAGGAGGTCTCTGACATGTCACATATGCGTTGGGCTGGTCATCAGGTAGATCAACAACTTCGTCAATGTAATTCACGTCCTTGTCATCTATGTTGAGAGAAGGTGCGACACAATTCACCGATGCAAGTCCTCCACCCGGACCCGTAAAAGCCGAGTATACCTTACTCGGCAAAGGCCCAATGCGAATAGCAGGGATGTCGTCGCAACTCCGGCCGCTCAGTATTTCAGGCTGGGTAGCACGACATTCCCTGCACAAACAAATCACAAAATAAGACATTAAAATTTAAGGAGAAGATGCACTGTATATCATTCTCAATAGCTGTCGCTGCCTCTTATCTAAAACACTTCCGGACTCATCGGGAACAAATAGAGATTTATTAGAAAAATATCCTGATCGTCACGGAATGGGTATGAATTTTTTTGTTTCCATTTCTGAAAATAAACTGCAGGTGAATTAAGAATTTATTCGTCCCACTCGCAAAATAATATTTAAATTCATATTTTAAGCCAGATGGTTCAACTAAAAAAAGCAAAGAGAATCATGTGGTAAAAAAAGATACCAAAAAGACCTAGTCAGCTAATAGGTACGTAAAAATTACAAGTTACAAGAAGCTTATAGGTTGAATTTCACCAACTCAAATGTATGTAAGTTCTCTGAATTTTTATAATAATGATGCACTGCACAAAGTACTAAATAAATATGCAAAATCAGAGACGGTTACGAGGCTTCCTTTTTTTGGTTATTAATTATGAAGACCTTGGACATATCTATAAGGCACATAAAATTGAGCTGTCCGAAAGCGCACTTATTCTCAATTCCCTACCACGATGCGGTAGAATCAACACTACACAGGAAGGGAATGGAACACTAATTTGTTGAATAATCGAGTGGACGTCGTTGAGTCGATCGAATTTTCTTTCTCTTTCCGAACAAATACAGTCGCTCAAGTGATCAAAATGAGATTTCAATTAATCTAAATGTCAAACACGCACTCGGTAAATTGAGAATTCAGTTCGGAAATTTTCAAAGTCTTGAAAACGTCCCTTAGAAATGAATTTGCATGTAGGCAATGATTTGTGAGTTTCTGTTGTTTTAATATTATATATGTATCTTTGTATCGACTTCTGAGGATGCGTACCAAGTGTTAGGTGGATGTTTGAAAATTTGCTTGAAATATTCACAAACAAATTTAGTACTACCTAACCTAACCAAATTCTAACCTAATCTAAATTATCGACATCTCAATAGCTGAAAATCGATGGAGAAACGCCAGATCATGCGATCACAAATACATGGATTCATATTTTTTTATGTCTAACTCTATTTTGCTTCGTTTTTCCTGGGATTGAATTAAAGTATTGATATCTTACGTAAAACAAGCGGAGCAGAAACTGAAGTAAATTTGATAAATAATTTGTCATCAACTTTCTATGAAATACCTCTCGGATCTTTTCCAGATAAGCCCAGCCACTAATGCAACACATAAGTTCTCCCACCTGTAACTTTCGAACGAATGCCCCTATCGACTTCAAATTACTTGCCAACGAAAAATTTTTTTAGTCTTTCGTTTCAATTACAACTGGAAGTCGATAGCTGCATTATTTCGAAAGTTACAAGTGGGAGAACTTATGTGTTGTATTAGTGGCGGGGCTTATCTGGAAAAGATCCAACCTCTCGTGGACACCGATAGAGCGTGAACATCCTCCTTTGAACACAACGGCATGCACGTTAGAAAGTCATCTGAGGACAAAGCTATAGGGCAATGAATTCTTTAATCATCGATATTATGGTACTTCTTTAGGACGAGCGCCCTGATTTTGCACTTATGGGCAGGAAATAAAAAGCTCACAAATTTTAATTCTCACTGGCTATGCGTTAAACTGACTTAATAACTTTATTCGATAAAAGAATCTGCAGCACGTTTTTAAAAAAAGTACTATCATATGACGTCACAAAATTTTTTCACGCACATAACGCTTTTCACGGAATGATTTTTCTGAAATTGATTTAGCGCGTTGAAATCCTATGTTGAAACATAAAAATTTTAAAGAGATCAGTTTTTGTTTTTCTCTTTCGTTTTTTGTCAAAAAAGACGATTCTCAGCACGTTGGTCGCGCTATGAAACGTAAGTGTACACGGAGGAATTTTCGTAATGCTGCTGACCGACCAGTAGTCACAAACTCAATTTCTATAAAATAATACCTAAATCAGAGCAAAATGCAGGCACGATTCAGTTAACGTTTGTTATTTTTGAAATTTGTAACAACAAATGATTTTGAATTTGAGTTTAATGTTGAACTTCAGTTTAACATACCGCGGTCAAAATGCTAAAAAAGCCCTTAAATAGTTTTGGCCCTCTAATGTCGCAGTACACGGTGGGAAAATACTTTAATTGCTGATTGTCAGAAAATACACTAGTGTTTATACAGGGTGACACAAATAAACGAATTTTTTTTTTAGTAATCCAATAAAACCACGAGTGATGAGAAAAAATATTTCATTCGTAGTTACTGAAACTTTAAAACATGTCATTTAAGAAATCAAGAAACAGAGATGAACTTTTCATTTTTTTAAAGTTACGTCCCGTAAACGGCGTCCTCCTGTACAAATGCAATCTTTAAATCTGCTGTTGCGATTTCTCATTGACCGCTGCAATATCTCAGCTAGGATAATGTGTATTTCATTGTGAATTTTCTGTTATAACTAATTCAGATTTCTTAATCGATTCGTGTACACTTTACTCTTGGGATATCCCCACAAGAAAAAATCATTAACGGACAAATCTGGCAATCTAGAGGGCCAGGGAACGTTGCGTAATCTTGAGATCACACGGTTACCGAATTGAGACTGAGCGAGAATAATTGTTCAGTAACCGTGTGATCTCAAAGTTCTGCAGCTTGTTACTTTTTCCAGCCGGGCGACTGTCCTGAAATCGAATTTCAGAATTCTTTTCTAGAAAAATGATGAAAATTCAGACAAGCACTTTTCGCAAACTAGTTAGCCGAAGAAAAGGACAACTAAAATTGCCCCTCATTTTAAGCAGCCCCCAAATTGCTGCGATGTACGTTCTGAAAAATCCTCAACTTCAAAAGTGTACTTATATCTAAATGAATTTACGGAAAATAATGCCTCCCACATGGCAAAGATTCCCACGTTAGAAATCTGACTCCCGACCATGCGGGCGCCCTGAATGCGACTTGCCGAAGGCCAATGTTCATTCCTTCTGAATAGCTTGGCAAAATAAAAACTCAGACTAAAAACTCAGCGAATTGATCCTCGGCTATTTACATTTAATGTGTATCAAATAAGCTTAAGAGAAATAAAATTTTTGAAACTTCTGGCGCTTATGGTGTACTGGGGGTAGAATTTCTTTTGACAGAATACAAGCAAATTGTCCCCCAAGCACGGTACACACAAATCAAATAAAAAACTATAAGCATTCAATTCAGAGAAGTACTGATGTACTGATCCGATATCTGCTTTATATTTCCTGACAATAAAAGCTTTTGAAACAAAGCGGTTGTTACCAATGAAGCAAATTCATATCCACGGCAGACATCATTAAGGTGAGGCCCAGTGCGATTATTCTACAAATTTGAAGCTGGTAATTCCTGCGTAATACTGAATTTTACAACCAAACGCGCCAACGTGTAGTTTAAATATATTTCAAAATATATTTATTGAGATCTCTACATGACATTGCCCAAGTAGGCTATGATAATTCAATTCTTAAGTCATGCGCACACCATCGAAAAAGAGAAAATTGTGCTTTTGCAATCTAGTAGCATCATTATCTGAACCAGGGACTCCCAACCTTGTTTTCGCCCCGCACCTCTGAAGAAAATTCATTCGATCCTCGTACTCCTTGAAACAAAAATGCCGACATTTTGCAAATATCCTATTATTTACCTGGACTTTTCTCGCACCCCCTCCCTGATTATCGTCTCGCATCCCCGGAACCTCTGCTCCAAACGAACTCGACTGGGGAAGTGAATCCTGCTCGAGTCCCAAAAGCCGAGTGCGCAGCTTCTACTTGGTTTGGTCGATTTCTCAACAGTATTTTATTTTGTTCACGGCGATTAGTGATGTTTTCAAGTCTACATTTTTTCATAATAGAGATATTTTCCCAACTTTATGTTTTATGTTTCGTATAAACTCATAGATTTCAAATGAACCATGAAACAAATTTTAATCTCAGGAAGAGGCAGCTATTGTATCTATGGGAATTAGCACACCCAGGGGGAAAATGTGAGGTCCCGAGCTGAAATTAGGCAGACATTCTTGATGTTGAAATAAAATGTTTTTGTTTTGTTAAAGGATCATCTGTCTTCCATGAGATACTATCCTGTGTATCAGCTCTTATCACTTTCTTCTTGAACTTTTATCTAGTTTCATAAACTTCTTTCTCAACTTTCTGTTTCTATGCACTTTGTGCATTGATTCCGAGTTCCCTAAACTTCATTTATAATTGATGTTTTCCTCCTTTCTCTGTTTGGAACGTCTTTTTCGCAGTTAGGGAGTCCTAAACTAGCATCTCGCCTAATCTGAAAGAAATTCCATTCCAGCGGTGGTGCTGCATGGAATAGGTGAGTGGAATTTCCTCATCTGGGTTTGTTACCCTAATGATCTGGAGCATAGAGCGAAGGGAAATAATTAAAATTACACAAATAAAGGGGGCATTATTAACTATTCATCTGATCAATGTATTTTATGGCGCACGGTAAATGAATCAATATAAATACGCAACAGAGATCTACAAATTTACTGAAGTAATTTAGAAAGAAGTCGACGCCAGTATGAACTATAGCTGTTAGTATTTTACACCGAGCTTTTAATCATTTTTATTTCGACGTTTCGACCTTTTCGATCAAAGTTGAGCATGCTTCATTCTGTAAACAAAAATTGAAAGGTTTGGCATCCGATATTGAATGCTGGGCAATTGCTTTCACCACTCCTGCGTCATATTAGCAGAGTCAATTGTCGCTCCATTTTGTCAAAGGGTTCAAATAACACCCCTTCAAGTTGCTTTACATCAGCGAAGTAATGCATTTCCCAAAATGCCCTTTTTGTTGAATTTTTTCACCACCTGTCATAAAAATAAGAGGACAGTTCCGAACTTTCAATAACATCATTCTTTACCATCAGATGCTGATTTTAGAGTTCTGAGATATATTTAAGGTTGGTAGAGATTGATTTACGGATTTGAAACAGTTCATATCTTTTTGATGGTGAACAGCTAGCTGGACGGTGATCAATTTTTCATCCGCAAACATCATTTATTCGAACATGAGCCCTTTCAGCCGTCCCATTATGAAATTGTTTCTCTAAAAATAAATTTTCCATGGCAATATAGCCTAGAAGCTGCCCGCATTGAGCCGCATGGCTATATATAAGCAATGAGACAATAATATACAGGCGCCTTTTCGTCTCAGTATCTTCGATATTTGTCTGCTCTAGAGAGTATAATGAAATCGGGCCTCGTTGGCGCCAATTTCACAAGAGGAGGCTCAGCGTAGATACGTGGCGTGTATAATTCCACTGATGCATAGACACCTATCGAACGCCCGTGAACTACTCGTATATTAATCCTCTCACAGCACAATGGGAGTCTGACAGGTCGATATGGCCGAAAACTTGTTTTCGGAAAATATCTGGCAAAAGGCAGCTCCAATTCTTAAAAATATATGAGGGGCGCTTTAAATTAGCGGTGATATTGCTCATAATTCTTCACTGGGGTCTGATGAATCTCTTAACTGCAGTAGTTTGAGAAAAAAATTATCCCCTCTCTACCTTTCAAAGAGACATTCCGAAAAAACCATGACAGAAATACCTCATTGCCCTTTGAAAACGTGGGTTTGTGACGCAATTTTCCTGATGTAGACTTCCTGGGTAGTCTTTTTCGCACCGCACATTTCACAAACTTTTAAATCCTGTATATTGGAGGACAGCCTTGTGTAAGCCAGTTCTCAAAGTCATCCTCAAAGAAATCTTTATAGAGCTATCATTGTCGTTTTTATCAACGTAATAACAATTATGAGTCTTTTTCGCTTCAATACTATAAGGCGGGTTCATTGTCTTTTCTACTTCATTCGTCATCAGGTTAATATTTTTTATTTTTACTTCCTGAAATTAATAGGGACAGTATTAAAAAAATGAATAATACCACTTTAACAAGATTTTGAATCTTGTTAATAACCTTTTATAATTTTGCACAGTTGTTGCATTAAGTAAGTCGATTACAACTTTACAAGGGACAAAGGTATTCACTTCGTCGATGAAGACTAGCAATAAATGTTTATTCGACCGCGTAGTACTTGTGAGTAGATTTGAAAGAACCTCAGGATACACAATAAAAAACTAATTAGATTAAAAGATAAACAGTAATTTACGATACACACATTAATGCAGAGATATCGTCAACAATTAAAAATCACAAAATGCAGGTCAGTAAGTTCACTAGTCCTGCGAAAAACTAAAATTTTAGACAGTATCATTGACCACTCCTGGTAGACATCTAATATTATTTAAGCCGCTACCATGTGTTCTGCGCGTTACATACCATCAGAACAGAGCGATAATTATTAATTAACATAAATTAACGACAATCTATATACTTAATAGCAAAACTCAAAATTTGTGCGAGTCCGTTTGGAAAATTGGCTGAGTCTACATGGTCGAGTGAGGTATTAAATTGAAGCCACTGGTGTCTATATTTGCAGAAAACTATTTATTTAAATTTTTTTTAATTTTTTTTTTTATTTTGATTTTTTTTTCTTCATTTCTTTATTTTTTGATTATTTACTTTTCTTTTAATTTTTATTCATTTTTTATTTATTTATTTTTTTCCCATTTTATTTTTCATATTTTTTTTTATTTTTTTTTATTTTTTTTATTTTTTATTTTTTATTTTTTTTTTATTTTTCTTATTTTTTATTTTTTTTTTATTTTTTTTATTTTTTATTTTTAGGCAAGTCGGACAACCCGATACTCGGGTTGAACCGGCTCAAGCTTAGCCGGTTACCTCCGGTAACCGGCTAGTTAATAATTATTAAGACAATTTCTGGAGACTTGTGCTCAAGTTACCACCCACTTGTGATCTCATTTAACAATATACCGTACTAACGAACTTTGCGTATGAAGTAACATATTTTAGTATTACATACATTTGTCCTTAGTGATATAAACGATGTCTTTTATAGTTAAATATACCTCGTCATGTGTATAAAAATTTAAAATACTAGAAGCTAAGCCTCACCCTACATATACCGCAGAAGCATCGACGAATCGAATGATTGATAATGCATACCAACTTCCTTGATAGTTTTGAACCGGAAGAATAATGATGTTTTCCCTATCTGTCACCATAGATCAGCCTACATCATGAATTTCATTAAGATTGCCTATGTAAACCAAAGTGACCAAAATTATCTCTAAAAAAATAAGAGTGAAAAATTTTACTTTGTTTTGTGTAGACGTGATTACATGGGTGAAATATTCTCAACTCGAATATTGTGAGTATTATCGCAACCCGTTTTTCCTCGTAGGGAAAATCAAAATTGAGATCACTATCTTAAACAGTAAACACGCAAGGCTGTGATCATTCTCTTATATTGTCTGAAAAGATCAGGATCGAAGCATTATTTCACTTTAAGCGAAAAATGCCGAATTTCTAATCGCAAAATGGTACGTATGCTGGAACAAGCAACTGTTTTGGTGATTGTAGAAAATGGAGAAGACAATTCAGAGAAAAACTCAGGATATAAATTATTTAGCAAATTTAACAACTGATGAGGCTCATCACCAGTCACCAGCATTCACAAAACATCGGGCTAAATTTTGACCATATATTTCATTCTACTCGTGCGCATCCTCATCACCATCGAAAAAATACAGTTTAAATTAATTATCATTCATTTGGCAAATGAAGCTTCTATTTTTTTATCTTTGCGGTAGAATAAGAATGTAGAATTTTTTAGGTCTGAGCTCGTAATTTGGTTTTCTTAAGAAAATTTATTTGTCTTGAATAGGAGGAAGTCGGATTATCCACAAAAGCAAAACAACAGCTGACTTTAATAAGATATTCAGCATCAAAATTGTTTCTAAAATGTCAGCGAAACTTTTGAGGTAGAACTCTGAAACCTAACTAAAAAGATACCAAGTTACTACATATTTAGCTTCAAGGAGGACGGACGAACATAATCATGCGGTAATGCAATACCACAGGCAATAAGGCAGACTGAAGACCACATTTCTTTATGCATACCAATGTAAACGTTATGAGCATAAGCAACAACCTATCGATTCATTCGAGTTGTTACCCACAACACCCGATGTATATGTACCTTAACGAATACAGTACGAGGAAGGAATGAGTCTGGCCCACGTATCTCCCCAATATACCTCAAAGAGATCCGATGTAAACTTGTAAAAAATATATTCCCGTAAAACGACAAAGCATTGTATGATTTGTTCGCTATTCTTCAAATGATTTCCCTTACTATAAATAAACAGTGTAAAGCTCAGAACATCGGCCTCCCAGCTCGTGCTCACATCAGAAGTGCTGGCGTTGCTATCACTCGACAATGATCAAACACCTGCCCTCACCCTCGATGTACGTAGATACGCCTCCTTCTACGTGCAACCCTCCATCAATCTCCGAGGCTTGCCACGTCATCGAGTTGCCACATCACTTCGAAGTATACTTCTATGTCTTTGTGTTTCAATCATGTAGAATTTTACGTATTTTATAAAGGTTAGAAGTAGAGTATATTTTCTTTGTCGACTGAAAAAAGATTGTGAATAATATTCTACCCGTTAACTTTCATATTTGTCCTAGCCGTCCACACCACGTTTGTTCCCAGTCACGCAGATTGGGCTTGGTTTGGGCGCTTACGTCGGGCCGGCGGGGCTTACCAATACCCTCACTGTGTACCTTGAATTTACGGAGGCCCAGCAACCGTATGCTGTACCTTGACTTTTTCACCAACTCTCTCCGTGGTCCCTCAGGCTGCAGGCAGTCAAGGAAAAGCCACAGACGAGGGAGCATTGAGGAGCTTACGCATAAGAAGAAAACCGCCTGATGGCGATACATTTATGCGTTGTGGTAAATGACGAACAAGAACGTGCGAGTTTGGCTTGGATATAACGTCTAAAATGTCATGAAATATCAACGAAAAGTGTAATGAACATTAGAAGTAGGACAAAAATTTTCGGAATATAATTAGAAATAAGCTTTCATTCAGACGAGTAAATGACAAAAATTATTCATACCAATGATAAATTAAAGAGAAATTACGCAGTTCATCTTAGGTATCAGCAGAGTGTAATTCATTGTCTCATGAAAACCGAGAAAATAGCGGCGCACGAGACAAAGCGCTAGGGTGTTGTTCCTCGCCTGAAGAGAGGGAGTGAGAGCTTAACTGCGGTGAGGGAGGGAGAAGGCTTGGCTAGTTATGGAAGTAAAGCTTAAGAATGTATCCTTGAGTATACTTAGCGCAGAATTTGAAGGAATCGTTTGAGTTCAAAACATAAAAAAAAGTTTCAATGATAAATTAAGGAGAGCATGTCCCAAAGGGATGCGGGTATTAGAGATCCTCATAAAAGTTACCTGTTCACTCGCAGGAATGTCTAATAAGACATCTCGACGACCGAAAATTTAGAGGGAACTAGGAATTAAAGATCGAGAACACGGGGCTGGCGGATAACTTGAGATAGGGCTAAACTGCATAGTTGTTTATGAAAGCCGCGAGTCGAACAGGACGCAGGGCTCTATTTTGGCTATATTTACAGCGCAATGTCTACTTTTTAAAGTGTGTTTTTCGTCGCTAAGCGATTTTGGGTGAAAGGTAGGCATCATTAAATGAATCTAACAATATACTTACGTTTGTTATCAACAGATAAATGGGAATAAGACGTTTGGCTGCACATGTAACAGCCATTTAGAGTGCCATTTTTAGGAACGTATTCCACAGCTCATAAACGTCTATCTATACTGTGATGCATCAGTCTTCAATTACACACCAACATGATCTTCTCAAATTTTTATTTACTTGTTAATTTAAGGAAATACAATGTTCATGAATCGCTTGATTGATTGATTATAACTTAGTCTCAGCCTCCCTTACCACAAATAAGATGTTCTAAGAGAGGAAGGATGAAAGCGCTAAACAACATAGAGCTAAGTGAACGCAGAATCTTAGCACAAGGTGTGTTCCGACCCAAGATCTACTGCGTATAGAGACATGAGTTGAGAAAGAATAGTATGAAACAAGACAAAAGTTGAAGAAGAAATTCAAAGCTCCCGAAAAGCCGGCCAGCAGTGAACCGAAAATGATGGTCACAAATCAAACAAAAGTATCTTATTACAACAAAAAGAATACATACTAAACTCTCAGCTCAGGACTTCAAATTTTTTCCGTGGGTAAGATAATTTCCATAAATACATTAGTTGTATCCCTCTCATGAGTCAGTACAAATAATTTTGGGAAATGGTCAATTTTTCAGTTATTGTTATTAAATTAATTTATAGGTTATTGAAGGCATATTTCCAGGTACGCAAGAACGATTTAGGTATTTTCCTAAAGGTCGTTTGAACGACTGAGTTCGATTCAAGCGGTTGCCTTCCAACCATCTGTGACCTGCCACAGCCGAGGGTAGCAGTTGGGTCTTTGACTTCATCAAAGCCAGGAGTGTTTTTTTTTTTGTCTCCGTACCCCTTACACACTGCGGGTAGGCTGTCGCATTTCTTATTATATCAAAGTCAAGAGTGAGAAATCAGCCTTTATCCTGTTAATCCCGTAGGCTCCCTGTGATCGTCATTGTACTGAAGTGTCCGACGGCCAACAAAAAGTGGATTTTACACTGTGTTCAAGGAGCACTCACCGATCATACCAATGCCGATTGTCTGCGACAACTCTCATGACAAATGAACGCATGATTGACGAAAGAAATTTCTCCATGGTTGATTTCATGTCGAGGACACAGAAAATTTCTGTCCGTCCTTGATAATCAACCTAAATGACGCCACAGCGGAGAAATATCTACGTTAAATAATAAAAAACCCACATAATAATTTAGTGTTCAAGGCTGAGGCGGTGCACGATTCATGATGCTGCGGCTCTTTCTTTGTGTTCTTCCACATCATTATGTGCCAACACACTTTGTACTAGCTTCGCCTTATTCGGATCACATGGAAAATAATTTTTGAGTTTGACATTCATGCGCCAATTATAATCTAATGACAAATTAACTGAAAGTTTATTAATTTTCGATAGGGTATCAGCAGAGAGTTAAATTCTTCATATCAGAAAAACTGACAAAATGGAGACGCTAGAGTGGAAGAGCGAGGGTATTGTTCATCGCTGGCAGGGTATAGAAGAGAGTTATGTCACGCATAATTTATGAGCTAATGATAAATAAAAAAATTCATTGCCTCTTTTACTAATTCCTAGGATGAAAAGCAACTGAAGACTGTAAAAAGGTATAAACAACACTTGTAAGCCCCGCCCATAACATTCCACAATTTAAAATTTGCTGTCTAAAATCAGTTTCAAATTTACTTTTGTTACGCTCGTTAGATCATATTTATTAAGGGGTCACTTCAATATTTCAATTTTTTCATCCAATTCGTTTAAAATTTGGCCAGTTTATGTATTTGTTGAAAGTAAACTTTTTTACTCATGTAATTTTTTCGATTTAGGCCTTATTTTTTTCAATACGAAAAATTAGTTTCTTGGTACATTGCTATGGATATTTCAAAAGAATAAAAGTCATTGAGTAGTCATGCTAGAACAAAACCAAAGACAGTTTAGAATCCTGGAAACATTTCTAACAAAAGTACGGTAAAAAATTTCCATTTCCATGAAATCGAAAATTCATGATTTTTGGTCCCCTCTCCCCCCATGGGGGGAGGGGAAATAGCGTCTGCAGCGCCATAAAATTTCAGGGCACAATAACCCATCACCAAAGGATCCTTTTTCGACAAAAACAGTAAATGGACCCAGGTGGCCCGCGGGGGCCAAATTTGGCCCGAAGTGACCTCCTTAAGGAATTGTAAGTAATTAAAAACAGTTATAATTCTCCCTTATATAAATATAGGTATTCATTAAATTATTATTTCCTTGTTTATTCACATGTTCATTGATAAATTAACCCTATCCGAATATTATTTGTACACACTTATGAACATTGAATTGCCATAAATAAACAAGAGTTAAATTTTGAGAAAATTAGGAAAGTCTACGTCTAGAGGTAGTAACCGACGCCCAATAGTAAACATGTAGGTGTTTTTATCGATCGAAATTTTTATCTTCTTCTACCAATTTTTTTTTCAACTATTTATGTTCAACTATTCAACCCGGTTATTTTGATACCTCATGTATAGAGTTTGTCCAATAAAGATCTATGTCTTAAAACATTTTGAAAATCATTGTTGATGACCGGAAAATCTATATTGTTGGAAATAATCTGTCCATTTGTTGTAATATTTTTTATTTTATTGTCTTACGTTTCCTACAAATGTTATATATATTGTACGTATGACAGCATATTTGGGCTGGGCACGTTTATGAAGAAGCGCATTTTTCTTTATATGGAAATTTGTTAGAGTTCTGAACTTCCAATTTGAATTTTCATCATAGGAGTGAATTTTATCGCCGTTTGTCGTTGAAAGACCGTCCTATGCCGTCCTCCCGCGATTGTCTCAGTTTCCCGTCTTGCCTGAGCCAGCTTCTGAGCCACATTTCCGACCTATGTGGTTCCCAACACATATTTAGGTATGTATGTGTTGAATGAGCTGATATTTTTCATTTTCCACTGCAATCGATAGTTCTACCGTTCAACGAGGAGCCGGTGATAAAAAAACTATTCGATGCTGGCATTTCTTTGTATAATTGTTCTATGACATTATAAACTCGTGAATCAAATGATCATATTTCTCAATAAATAGATGTGCAGACGAGAGCGAGATGTAGGCGATGGTAGAACATCGCGGGATCTGAAAGTGGGTGAAAAATGGAGAAGTTACAGCACGCATCTCGACGACATTTGAACGCTCTGTGAGTTGGCAAGATATTGCGCTGCATGCAGTTGCACACAAGCGGTGGGCCGTGCAGGCGATGCGAGGGCGCTGCTCATCATATCTCGACTGCGCATATCTGCATTGCACATGTGCTGTACAAGCAGTACGAGTACAGTGTATAAGCACGAGAAGAAGTGAAGCAACTGAAACATCCTGGACCCTATACAGTAATTGAAAGTTAGGCCGAAAGAGTCCACAATTAAAATTAATGAAGCAACCAAACTGTGTTTCACCTGAAAATCGTCCCGAGAATGCGAAATTACTGAAACTCACCATGGATAGAAAAGTTGAATCGAGGATATCAATATTGCAGGTTGTTGACGTTAAAAATCGATCTGTTCTATTCATCTTTCTGTAGCTTGATATCCTTTAGAAGTCTGGTTGATCGGTTGATCGATGTCGCTACGTTACGAAATAATTAATTGAAACTTTGAAAAATCCGTAAGGCGCTGCGAACATCAAAGACTCAAAATCAAAGTTTAGTCTCCCAACAATTCGTTCTATGTCTAATAACCCTTCATTATGACCCCTCCCGGTACATTGCAATTAGCCGTTGAACTTCTTTTATAAGAAAATGTAGAATTATTGGTGTTTCATAACCCATTTGTTCTCTGGAAGAAAGACACAGAAAGTGAAGAGATGATAACAACACCGACAAGATGATTACCTAGGTATATAAAGCCATCAATGCTATTCTATAAAATTGAAAACTATTTATTTTGTTTGAAAGGTTACTTTTGCATGCTATTAGGTCACGCATACCATTTACATTATTATTACGATCACTATAACCAAACGCCAACTTTCACGTTACTTGTTCATCGAATTTAGGACTTCATTCGCAGTAAAAAATAATTACAATCCCTTTGACGCGTGGCGTCTGGTGCTGTTACAGTCAATCATCGCAATAAAAAGAAATATTATGTAAGCATGACAAGAATATTTGATACTACACACTCAATTGAAAAAAATACGCGTTTCACATGTTCTTCGATTGATAATCTGAGATAAGAGATAATATTTTCATGACGCAGTAGTTGAAAAAATTGACTAGGAAAGAGAGATCTTAGGTCATAATTTCGATGGCTACTTACGAAAGAAAAGTATGTTGATCGTATTAATGTCTTAACGAATACTGAGACGCAGCCATCATGACACTCCGGTGAAGAATCTTCTAGTTTCCAAAAGTGAAAATTTAGCTATAATTTCCCAGCCTATTCAAGTGCCGGAGATAGGTACCGGTCATAGTGTACGAAAACTATCCATCATGAGTCAGAGTCCGAGCAATTGAGCTAGTAGATTGCTGTCACAGCAGATCACACACGTTCATATTTTGGCTGTGAATTTTTGGAACACATCTTTAGTTATTCTCGCTGGCTAGCTGGTAAGAAGATATCGGCTACTTCGTTGTTTCAGTCACTAGTGTTACGTAGTATACCGTGGTACCGGTTTTACAGGGGAAATCGTCATTGCGTCCAGTGGATAGTCAAAAGGCAGTTGAGACACCAATGCACAAGTTGGTATGAATGAGGCTTAAATTGTTTGGAGTATATGACCCTCTGTAGCAACGGTAACTACGATGTTAAAGAATACCTGGTGTGAGATCTAACTTTACTTCGGCGTTCTCTGGACAACAAAAGGAACTCCTGTTGAAATTTTTGAGTTATGTGAAAACTACCTTCTTCTTTGTTTGCACTGAAGGAATCCTTATAGCTCTACCTAACAGGGCTGGTTTGGAATAATTGCCTGATACATAGGGAAGGCTTGATATATTTTCGGTATGTTATAATTCTGATCCTCAGGCTATTTGAATTATTTGTTTTGAAGGATTCAATTTCACTTTCCACCCTCTGCAGTGTATACTTTTTACCATTTTCTAGTGATAGTTGTTTGATGAATGTTTTCAGCGCTACCCTCGCCATTGGTCACAAGCGCTGTATTCTAAAACAGTGTTTCATGAAAATCTGAGGCAGAACCTAACACAAGGGAGGGTTCACACCTTGACACTAGTGACCCATGCGATAAAGTGGTCGATGAAAGTGGGCGAAAATAACTGACATCTTCCTAAAATTCACCATCAAAGCATGAGCGTGCATGATCTATACTGTGCTAGCATTGTACAGCATTGCAAGCGTGTTTTCTACTAAGCGACTCTGATTCAACGCCTCTGCGACGACGACGACGACGACGACGACTGGCATTATAAGCGTAATATAAGTCAGAAATAAGCCATTAAATCATCTTACAGGAAATAATTTAGTCGTCTCATTGTGTAAAGTATTGCAAAAACAGCGGAAGGCATTAGAGTCCTATCCTCCACCGAGGAAAAAGGGATTAGAGTTGCCCTGTGACGCAGAAAAGCGTATGTTGGGGTAGCTGAGTGGATGGAGAGCAGAGAGGCTTCCTTTAAGCATAGACTTTGTGAGCATAACTGGTCTTCGATATATGAGTGATATAAATTAAATTCTAAATTGAGGGATGTGCGGCACCAAGAAGAAAGAAATGAAAGAAAATCAGTTAATTTCCAATAAAGTTTAAACATGAAATGTTCAAAACATTGGTTTTTAAAATATTTTAACATTAATCCTTAATTGTTACTTACACTTGGGTATCGTAATACCAAGTCACATGTTTAAACAAAAAATGATGGAGAGAAAAACAAAAAATGCGTTTCCTAGCTGCTATGCGTTAAGATTTTGACCATGCATATATTTACAATTAAGTAACTAAGAAAACATAATCCTAGTGATGCATTGTTGAAAACCGTTTCATTAGTGCACACTTATATTGAAATATGAGCATACGAACATAGGAACTAGTGATATGAGGGATCGATGTTAAAAGTAAAATGGGCAGATTTACTTATTTTGCGTCTAAGACTATGAGATCAACATTCTGAACTTGGGATAATTTTTCAATCTAACGCATCAACTAGTATGCCAATTGAGGAGCTCGGGGAGAATAAAACATTTACCATAACACAAATTTTAAATATTCACTACCTACGCTGATGATACTGGCACAAAAGAATTCACCGGAGTTAATTACATAAAAATTGTTGGACAATGGTAACCATAATATCATATTACAGCATATAGCTGGAACAGTACGAAAAGTGAACTCCCGAAAATAGTGATGTCATAATATACTCACGAGAGTAAGAAACCAAAACTTCCCGCACACGACTAACAAGAACATTGTATGAAAGGAATAAGAAAATTAATGAAGGGTGTTCTATAAAGCTATTACATAGAACGAATTACAAATTACGAATTACATAGAATTTTCAAATGTTTTAAAAATGGTATCAGGCTATTGCCAAAGATGTCGACTAGTGCATGCCTATGTACGAGGTTACCAGGAGGGAAAATAATACTCCTCGCATAACTGAGTTCGCGTATCACAGATACTTGCGAAACATACTCCCGTCTCGGATTTAAAAATTTCATCTGCTTGAATTCATTTCGGTTCAACTTTCGAAGCCTGTTTTATCAGCACGAAAAGCTCCTTAGCTTGATTTCGTTTCGGCTTAAAAGTTCGACGCTTGGAAAACAACTCGACATCTTCATTAGCTAGAATTTGCTAGGCTCAAATTTTCGACGCTTGAAAAACAGCTTGAAGCATCTTTAAAACTCTACCATATCGAAAACTCCAAGAATTACGGAAAAATATTCGCAACTGGAAAAACTCAGGGCAATCCCCAACTCAATAAAATTAAGTCAGCAGAACCTGACTTTTCTATTATCCCTGAAAATATCAGGAAGATTCCTTTGGAATAAAAAGCCTCTGAAATTACGGCCCTCAGAATCCCTAAGATAGGGAGAACTATCAAAGGTGTCTCCCAAGAAGGACCAACCTAAATAATTATCAATCGGGCCGAAACAGGATTCGCCCACCTAAATAATATATCAACTAGCTCTCAAGAAAGACCAGCCTAAATAATTCGCAATCGGGCCGAATAAGATTCGCCGCCCTAACGATCTAACAATTTAGCTCCCAAGAAGGACCAGCCTAAATAATTTGCCATCGGGCCGAAAAGGATATCGCCTAACTAACTATTTAACAATTTAGCGCCCAATAAAGGACTCTACCAAAATAACTATTTAACAATTTGGCGCCCGAACAGGAGGACTCGACTCCCTGAAGAAGAAGAAAAATGAAGAAGGGCTTCGAATTCTGAAAGCAAGAAAAATAAAAATAAAAAGGAACTTCGACTTCCTGAAGCAAAAATAAAGGAACTTCGACTTCATGAAGCAAAAAAAATCAAAATGGACGGTGTTCAACGCGCCCGAGAATACATGACTGCCCTAGGCCTCGCTCTGGAATAACCAGACTACCGTGAGATCTTCCTCCAAAGCATTCAAATTCTAGAGGAAGCTGCAGAACGAGAACGAGAAAGAGAAGAACGAGAACGAGAAAGAGAAGAACGAGAACGAGAAGAACGAGAACGAGAACGAGAAGAACGAGAACGAGAAAGAGAAGAACGAGAACGAGAACGAAAAAGAGAAAGAGAACGAGAGAGAGAAAGAGAACGAGAGCATGAAATCCATCTCCAACAACTCAACCAGCAAAGGGCACCAGAAGCCAGACGGGTCAAAATACCCGATATCGCTGCATTTAACCCTGAACAAGAGGGGATCCAAGAATTTATGCAGCGTTTTGAGAGTCACAGCAACGCACTCGAATACACGGAATTTGAGGCTGTTCTCGCACTAGAAAATCTAGTAACGGCTAAGGAAAGAAGACTCATCCAGACATTGGCCTCTGTCGACCGCTACCAATTTAGGGAAATAAAAAATCTATTACTGGAGTCCCACAAGATAACCCCCGCTAAATTGCGCAGTAACTACTTTGAACTGAGGCCTGAGGAAGGAGATAACATGAGTCGATACATTAGGAGGGTCGAACAAGTGCTTAACGCATGGCTTACCGGGAGCCAAGTAGAAGAACACTACGACCAATTAAAAAATGGATAGGGTCTACTCCAGTCTACTGTCTCACCTTGCTACTCAACTAAAGGACAGAAGCGGTAACACCTTAGCAACTCTAGCTGAACAAGGGGACAATTTTCTACAAGTCCAACCCAATACTACTCTCCAGAAGCTTTGTGAGAACCGTCCGTCGAATAACAAAAACGACGGTCAAGAATCTTCAACGGAAAAACCTCTCAGAAGTTCTCAAGCGAATCGATCTTCTAATATTACAACCGGAAACTATCGACCTTCACCTGCTCAGAACCAAAATCCCCAGTATATCGACCTGCACCGCCTTAGAATCAGAATTTCCAATATAGGCCAAGGACAACTGGACCAGCTCAAGTAGGAGGCAGACCCAATTACTTTAACCTTCCGCCGATGAACTGGAGAACATTCTTCTGTAATCACCATGGAGAAAATCCAACTCATTCTAGTGCAGAGTGCCGAGTACTTAACCCGCAAGCTCCACATAATAAATCTTTCCGAAATGAAGGAGGCGCGGCACAACCTACTGCCCACATAAATTATATCGAAGAGGAGTCCCAAGGATATACCCTGCCACCCGGCCGTCTAATACAATCATGCTGCGGTAACTTCGAATACAAGCGAAGTATTATTAGGAGAATTAAAAAAGTGTCAGGGTCAACTCATTAACAAACCAATAGAAATTTTGCTGGACGGAGGAGCCACAGCCGTATTTGTAAATAAAACTCTAGTGCCAGAACAAAATTTATCCAAAAACAAAATCACCATCAAGTTAGCGGACAGCCAAACTTTCGAAGCGCCATTAGCCAACGTCAAACTTGACTGCCCATACTTTTGAGGCAACATCACAGTCGTAGTGATGGATAACCCTGCAACCGAAGTAATCCTAGGACGTGTGCCAGGAACCACGTCCTTTGAAGAAGAGCACACGCCTCCTATCATAATTGAAACCTCTCATGTTACTGCCAGAGCGAGCGCAAATTTAAGAGAGAAGAAAATGAAAAATCTGAAAAACTAAAACAGCCGCAAACCAACAAGGAAGAACTAATTACACTACAGCGCAACTGTGCTCCTTTAAAACATCCCTTCAAAAGGGCCGGTATTAAACCGAAGAAATTAAGAAAAATGGCGGATTCAATACATACGAGCCTCAAAAAAAGTTCCTTATCGAAAGACTCTCCAAAATGGCCACGTCAACTCTGATAAGGAGTGTCCGCTGTATGGGAAGGTGCTTGAGCCAACCAAGAAAGAAATAGGGAAAGAAGAAGTGGATCGTAATACACTAAGGTCTAGTATGCGCGATAAAGGCCTACACCAAAAAAGACCATAGCGCCCATGGCCACCGGCATCTACGGTAGACCGCAAGGACTCCCTGGCCTTCAACCAGCAGCTGCTACCGGAGGAGGACGACTGCGTTCCGAGCTCGTCATCTCAAAAAGATCAACGAACCAAACTGGCGACCAGATCAGCGATCAAACTGGCGACCAGATAAGCGATCAAACTGGCGACCAGATAAGCGATCAAACTGGCGACCAGATCAGCGATCAAACTGGCGACCAGATAAGCGATCAAACTGGCGACCAGATCAGCGATCAAAATGGCAACCAGATCAGCAATCAAAATGGCAACCAGATCAGCAATCAAACTGGCGACCAGATCAGCGATCAAAATGGCGACCAGATCAGTGATCAAAAATGGCGACCAGATCAGTGATCGAAAATTGGCAACCAAGATCAACGATCAACAAAGGCGACCATCGACCTCTTACATATCTGCAACAAGCTGATAAACAAAACCCACGATGGCTTTATACTTCAGCCTCTTCCAATTTAAATCGGAACATATTCCGGGAGCGGAGAACAGTCTCGCCGACTTCTTTTCCCGTACCTTCTTTTCCCCCAACCAGAACTGGATTCAGCCTCTTCAGAAGAGAAAAGACAAGACTGTTCCTGTGCTGTATTAGAATAAGTGTTTCTATTTGTTAAGAAATAGTCTCAAGTACTTTTAATTTAGTTAGACGATTATATGTATCATTATGTTAATTCTGTGCTAAAAAGCACAGTCGACATCTGGCTTAATAGCATATTCACGAAATTACTTGCAATAATGTCTTCTCAATAAGGGCGTGTCAGGCTATTGCCAAAGATGTCGACTAGTGCCTATGTACGAGATTAACAGGAGAGAAAAGAATATTAATAGCATAACTGAGTTCGCGTATCACAGATACTTGCGGAACATACTTCCGTCTCGGATTTCAAAATTTCATCAGCTTGAATTCATTTCGGCTCAACTTTCGAAGCCTGTTTTATCAGCACGAAAAGCTCCTTAGCTTAATTAATTTCGTTTCGGCTTAAAAATCGACGCTTGGAAAACAACTCGACATCTTCATTAGCTAGAATTTGCTAGGCTCAAATTTTCGACGCTTGAAAAATAGCTTGAAGCATCTTTAAAACTCTACCAGATCGAAAACTCCAAGAATTACGGAAAAATATTCGCAACTGGAAAAGCTGTGGGCAATCCCCATCTCAATAAAATTAAGCCAACATAACCTTACTTTTCTATTATCCCTGAAAATATCAGGAAGATTCCTCCGGAATAAAAAGCCTCTGAAATTACGGCCCTCAGAATCCCTAAGATAGGGACAATTAACTATCAAATGTGGTTCCCAAGAAGGACCAACCTAAATAATTATCAATCGGGCCGAAACAGGACTCGCCCATCTAAATAATATAATTATATCAACTGGCTTCCAAGAAAGACCAGCCTAAATAATTCGCAATCGGGTCGAACAGGATTCGCCGCCCTAATGATCTAAGAATTTGGCGCCCAAGACGGATCCGCCCTACTAACTATTTAACAGATGGGTATAGCAATATAGCAATACCTACGCATGTTAATTGTCGAAACAAATGATCGAGAGAAAAGCGCGGAAAATGCGTTTCCTTCTTTGCGTTGGTCTGATTAGTATTTTGACAATGCATTTTATTGCAAGTGACTAAGAAAATATAATCCATGTGATGCATTGTTCAAAACGCTCTTGTTAGTGCACACTCATATTGAAATTTGACTAGCGCTCCCAGGGGGACAATGTGAGGGCCCGAGCTAAAGGTTAGGTAGGCTTTCTTTTTGTTAAAATAGAATGGGTTTTGTTGTGTTACGGACCATCTTTTTTCGGTTCACTGCTGTCCTGTTTTTCACCGCCTACTACTTTCTTCTTCAACTTTTTCTTGTTTCATGAACTTCTTTCTTAGCTTTCTGTTTCTGTGCCCTTTCTGCATAGATTCCACGTTCCCTTAACTCCATACTAAATGGTGCCTTCTTCCTTCCTCTCTTTACATCTCATTGTTGAGGATAGGGAGGCTTAAACTAACTAATAAACTAATAAACTAACTATTGAAATTTGAGCACACGAACATAGGAACTAGAGATGTGAAGGATTAAGGTTGAAAGTAAAATGGGTAATAATAATAATAATGAGGGGTGTTGATACAATCAACATTAAAGCACGGACACGGGTCCTTTACTGCTCCCCTTTATGCATGTCGTCTGCGATCGAAAGGTCAATTTAGAAACTCATCATTAAAGGTAAGTCAATTGCAATGCAAAGTTACTGAAACATTTAAATTAGGTCGTAGATATCTATCACACGAAGATAGTTCATTAATTACTTGATGTCTAAATGGCGTCCCAATACCGTCTCGACGGTAGGTCGTTGTAGCGTTTGGCAAGCCTTTATACAATTTCTACTAATTGTTAGACTTTCACATTCTTTGATTACGTGTTTGACAGTTAGTGTTGAGTTGTTGCAAAACTCGCATACTGGTGCAATATCAGGTATCTCGTTGTTCATCAGGTAGCCATGCGTTAAGAATGTGTGTCCTATTCTGAGTCGGTTAACTATTATTTCCTCTTTACGTGATATTTTACCTAATTCCAATTTCGTGCCTGGTGATGGCTGTATTTCCCTCAACCTGTCTCTGCAATTTTCCCACCTAGTCTTCCACTGGTCAATCATCTTTTATTGTATTAATGGTTTTTAGTCTGAGTGGCAAATTAGAATAAATTCTTCGGGTCTTCGGGTAGCGTTCTTAGCTGCTGTATCTGCAGCGTCGTTACCGCCTATTCCGACATGGGAGGGGATCCAGCATATGTTGATGAGTTTGCCACTTATTTGCACGTCGTGTATTTCGTGTTGTATTCGGCGTAATACTGGATGATGTGTCTCGCGATTTAGGCCGTTAACGACACTCAAGGAGTCACAGTAAATTACATATTTTTTATCTCTTTTGTCTTTAATGATGTTAAGGGCCAAGTGAATGGCGTGTATTTCAGCTGAATATATTGAGGCTTCCTTCGGAAGTGTTGCAGTGCGAACAATAGTGCCACATACTGCCGCCGCTCCTCTGCCACCCTCCCCTCGTGAGCCGTCCGTGTATATGGTCACGTATCCATCATATTGTTCTTTTGTTATTCTTTTATGCTCTCGCCGGATTATAGTATTCGGGAGTTTCGTTCTTTGGGAGTTCGGTTAGTTCTGTATTTATAGTTGGTTTTGTTAAAGCCCATGTAGGGGTATCAATGTTTAATAGTCAGTAGGAAAAGTCTGGTTTAATTCGGTTTTTCCTCAAACTTAATTTTTCTATTAGTATTTGCATTCTGATGGCCAAAGTTAGGGTTATTCTCCTATTTTGAAAGAGCAGTCTATTGCTCGCCGTTACAGTGCAACTAAAAGCGGGGTTTCCGTGCTGACTTCGGACCTTGTAGTAGTAGCAGAGTGAGAGATAATTTCGTCTAATATCGGGAGGCATTTCATTGCAAATAATATATAGGCTATTTGTTGGGCTGGATCTAAATGCTCCTGTAGCGATTCGGAGTGCCTCGCGCGTAATTGACTCGAGGGGTTTCAAAGTTGTTTGACTGGCAGAGTTATAGATTATTGATCCATAGTCGAGAATTGATCTTGTCATACTTCTGTAGATTCTGAGAACTGTGGTTTGGTCGGCTCCCCAGCTTTGAGCTGTTATTGATTTCAGTACGTAAAGGCTGTCATTTCCTTTTTTCTTTAGAGCAGCGATGTGTTGTTGCCAGTTCAATTTATCGTCGAAGATTAGGCCTAGGTTTTATTTGATTTTGTGTATTGAATGTTTTCGTTATTGATTTTGAGTGTTGGGCTGAGGAATAGTCCGGGTATAATATTAAAATGAATTGCTTTACTTTTGCTCAGTGAAAATTTGAATCCATGATTTTGAGACCACTTAAATATATTATCAATACAGGATTGCATTTTGTTTTGAATGACCTGGAGGTCTTGGTGGTGGTATCCGACTTGCAAGTCGTCAACATATAGAGAGTAATGAAACTTGTTGTCCGGTGGAATCTGTTTAGCTATGTCGTTTATTTTGAGGGCAAATAATGTAACTGAGAGGACACTGCCTTGAGGGACTCCGTTTCGCTGTTCGTAGGTGTTTGAGTTATAGTTATCCACTCGGACACTCAGTGTTCTATGTTCTAAGAATTTGGTGATGAAAATTGGTAGTCTACCCCTGAGTCCAATGTCAAATAAGTCACGTATAATCCCATATCTCCATGTTCTGTCATAAGCTTTTTCGAGGTCAAAAAACACTGAAATGAAGTGTTCTCTGTTTGCAAAGGCTAATCTTACGGTTGAGTCTAGTCTGACCAAGTGACCTACAGTGCTACGCCCCCTCCTGCATCCACACTGCGCTTCATTTATTATGTTATGCATATCAAAATATTCTATCAGTCGGTTATTGATCATTCGTTCCATAAGTTTGCACAGACAGCTCGTTAGTGCGATCGGTCTGTAGTTGTTCGGTTTACTGAGGTCTTTTCCAGGTTTTGGGATTGGTATTATTATTAAGTGCTGCCATTGTGGTGGGAAGTAGCCCGTTGTCCAGAATTTGTTAAAATTGTTCAAGATGTATTGTTTAGCTGGTAGGTTTAGGTGTTTGATCATGTCGTATGTTATTTTGTCGTTTCCTGGTGACGTGTTTTTAGTTTTTCTTAGGGCTGATTCAAATTCATGCATATGGAAAGTTTGGTTATAGATTTCTACGTTTGGCGAACTGAAATGGATCGGTATAGTTTCATTTGCGGTTTTTATTTGTTGAAATTCAGGGGAATAGCTTTGATCGCTTGACACTTCGCTGAAATTCTCAGCCAGTTTATTCACAATATCAGGGATTGTGCTGTAGTGTATGTTGTTTTCGATCAATATATGGACTCTTCTTTGTACTCGACCTTTTATTTTTCTTATTGCTTCGCATACTCTGGCCATTGGTGTATATTTATTAAGTTGGTTTACGAATTTCTTCCACGTTTCCTGTTTGCTTGCTCGAATTTTGTATTTATGATTTGCCCTTGCTCGTTTCCAGTTAATTAAGTTAGTAAGATTTTTGTTGCGGTGGTTTTTCTTGTAAAGTTTTTCTCTTTCTTCTTTTGATTCTTGGAGTTCTTTTGTCCACCATGGTTTGGGGTAGTATTTTCCCGGTATATAAGTGGGGATGGTTTTTTCAGCTGCTGAGTAGAACCGCTGGTATAAGTCGGTGAGTAGTTGTTCGTTATTAGTTGTTGTGTTCAACATCGGCTTGTTCCATGCATCGTTATTGGAATATAGATCCCAGTTAGCTTTTGAGTAGTTCCAGATAGTTGATGGGGGTTGGTTGGGACGATTTTCGTTAAGGTAGGTGATCAAAATTGGGCAATGATCGCTAACTTTCGGCGAGGCGAAAGCAACCCAATCTAATAGCACGGCCAATGTAGGTGAGCAAATTGTCAGATCAATAGCTGATTCTGAATTGTATCCTACTCTAGTGGGTGAACCGGTATTTAATGGGCAAAGGTTATTGTTTGTAATAACAGTTTCTATCAGCTTCCCCCTATTATCTGTATTCTTGCAGCCCCATATGGTGTTGTGTCCGTTAAAGTCGCCGGCTAGGATGAACGGACTCGGTAGTTGGTGGATTAGGTTATTTAGTTTTTCGTTTGTGACTGTTTGTCTACCGGGTATGTAGATGCTGCAGATGGTTATCAGCTGTCCTATGTTTACTTGAATGGCCACGCTTTGTAGTTCAGTCTGTAGATTCAGTTCACAAAAAGGTATTGAGCTATGGACATATATTCCAACACCTCCACGAGGGGTTCTGTTGTAATGACCGTGTCGTAGCACATTACTGTAGCCGTTTATTCTAAACTGGCAGTTATCCCATAGCTTTGTTTCTTGAAGTGCTATTATACTGGGTTGGTGGTTGTTTATTGTTTCCATTAGTTCATCTTTCTTTCCCCTGATGCCTTGGCAGTTCCACTGCAAGATTCCAACGTTAGCCATGGGGTGTGTTTGATTTGATTTTGTTATTCAATCGTTCAATTAGTTAGTTTCTTTTGGGTGATCTATCTCTAATCCTAGAGTCACGAGAGTAGTGTGGTTGTTCCTCATCTGAGTAAATTTGTCGTTTATCATGTCTGTTGCGGCTGTAGGTGGGGGATCGTGATTTTGATCGTGATCTTGGTCGCTTCTTGTTTTGGGTTTTGGAAGGTTTGTGCTGCTTTGGGGGTTTGAATTCGTTGAATATTCGTCTGGCTTCTTGTCTCATAATAGGGTTGCACTCGCTCGTGCCATCTTCGTCATTTTCCGATCCTTCGGCTGTAGTTTCAATATTAATTGTGGATTTGAGCAATTGTGTTGGGTTGGGTTTAATGCGGAGTATCTCTTTTTCGCATGTTTCGTGGTCGCGTTGTGAAGTTTGCGGTGGTTTGGTTTCTGGTGTATCGTTTGTGTTATCAGTTGTACCTGGTTCGTTGCAAAGTGGGGGAGTCATATTTTGTTCGGTGATCGTTTGGTTTTTGGTAGCCGCCATAAAGGGTTGGGGTGTTGGTACTTTAGGTATTTGATCCGTTCGATTTCTGGTTATTTGTGCGTAGCTTTGATCGAGTTGTGGGGATCGTTTGTGGTATATTATAAGGGCTTGTTCTCTTGATACGTTTTGTTTAGTACGGATAGAAATTAGTTCTTGTTGCTTGCGTTGTTCCGGGCAAGTCCGGTCTCCAGTTTTGTGATTGTTTCCGTAGTGGTAGCATGTCAAGTTGCTTTCCGTGCAATTTGTTGCTTCATGGCCTTTTGTTTCGCATTTTCCACACACGAACTCTTCACTGGTACATCTTTTAGCAGTATGGTTGTATTCCAAGCACTTTTTACACATCATAGGGCGGTCGAAGTATTCATATATCCTACTCTTGCAGTCTTGGCCAAGGATGTCGATATACTCAGGGGGGGTTGAGCCTCTGAAAGTTAGAAGTATTGCTTTTGCATTTGTGTTACGGCTTTTTATCCAATTTGCTGGTTCAACATTTTTGATTATATGGTTTTCCATTAAACTTTGTTTGAATTTCTCGAAGTTGGTGAAGTCGTAGTTATAGATGTAGGCTAGTCCTTTTGATAGATTTACATAGTTATTTTCTGTTACTTGCACAGGGATGTTGTTTATGTCTTTGATTTTCTGTATTTCATCTTTTTGTCGTGTGTGATCTAATTCTACAATAAATGAGTTTTTGCCGCCCGATCGAATAGTTTTGGGTTTTCCTTGGATTTGGCTTGCAATACATTTTTCTAGGAGCCATGGAGTAATTTTCCGCTTTTCGTTTTCCTGCATTGTTATATTGAAATGAGTTGTGGGGGTGTTCGTATCTGATATTGGTATCTCGGAGTGTCCTGTGACTATCTGTACAGCACGACGCCTATTAACTCGTTGTTCTTGTTGGACTTTGCATATTTCTGTTTCCATGATATGTTTCGGGCATTCTCTGTGGCCAGTTTCATGTTGACGCTTGCAATGCATGCAGGAGAGGGCGCTGCCACAGTGTTCGCTGTCATGGCCTGTTTCTCCGCAGCGTTTACAGTTTGCTTCGTTATGGCAGTGTTTGGCTGTGTGGCCGTAGTTTTGACATTTGTGGCAGATCATTGGTCTATTAATAAATGGGTATACTATCGTATCTGATTTTTCACCTGGGATATATATATAGAGTCTGGTGTAGTGTAGCTATTAAAGGTTAGTAGGAGTGGGGTGGTTTGGGAGAATCGAGTTTTAATGAAGCTGGCACGGACAGCGTCACTGATATTGTACTGGCTCTTCAGGCCTTCCACAAAATCTTCCATATTATCTACATCGTATTCTTGAATATATATTAGTCCTTTGGATTGATTGTAGTATGGGTGTTCGCTGATCTGGCAATTAATGCCGTCGACGTTATTAAGTCTGGTGATGCGCTCAGATTGGGGTTTGTTTCGAGTTTCTATGATAAAGCTATCTTTACCTGAATTAGTTATTCCTTTCGCCTTTAAGCCAGTTATTTTGACTATTTCTTCTTGGAGGCAAAATGGATTTATTTGGTTTCTCTCTTCGATTTTGAATTTGACCAAGAAGAACTTTGTATAATGGTCGTTCTTCGTCATTTCTTGGTTCAACGATATGGGTGTGTATTTGTTAGCTTTGCTTTGTTTTCTCACATTTTCTTTCTCGCAGCCCATGATTTTACTGTTTTTTTCTATGTTCTGTGCTTTCGTCATTTCTAGGATTTTTTCGAGTGCATTTTCGATTTTCCTTATTCGATCGTCTACATTTTGTGTTTCTTTTTCAGCTTCATGTTTATCGGGGTTGATGCATTTGCTTGCATCACCTGCCGCAAGTCTATTCAGCACTTCATTTAATTTAGCCTCCAATTGGTCCACCTTACAGGTAGCACTGTTTGGTTCCGGTGGAGTTTTTTCGGTTGTTTGGTCAAATGTTTCATTGTTTTCGCTTATCTTCCTGGTGATAGTGTTAGTTTTTGGGTTTGTTGCACCTACGTTGGTAGCAGTGCTTAGGTTGTTTTTGTTGGGGTTTGTTCGTTGTTTTAATTTGTTTATATTTTTGGCGTACACACTCCCGGCTTCAGAGGGGGTTTCCCCGCCTCGAAGTCGGGGTTTGAGGTATTCGCTGATTGTTGCCAGAAGTGCTTAAAGTTTTACTTTGGGATCCAAAGTAGTAATCCAATATGGACTGTTGGTCTGCGTAACTTAAGTCTATTCTTATAGGTTATTTAAGGGCCCTGGAATATAGGGCAAATTAAAGAGAAAATAACTACGCAAATGAGACCCAAGCTCCGAAGAGCTCGGGCCGCCGCCCGACTTTGTTCTACCCAACAACGGGGATTTGGAAAAAAACTAAAATCTTAATCCCTCGAAAGAAAACTCAAAAGATAGAGGAAAGAGCAGTTGGGTATTTCAACGGTACCACCACGAGAAGGTGCCGGGTCAGCTGGATACCTGCTCGTGAGTAGGTATTCCTGTACCAATCCTTGTCTACGACTTCTTTCCCTTCACCAAGCTCACTAATTCAATAATTTGGTACCAGTATAATTGGTAAAGGGAACAGTGAAAATTCCGTAAAATGGGTAGATTGAAATTATTTTGCGTCTAAGACTATGAGATCGACATTAGAGTGAATTTTTTATTGTTACATAAAAACTAGTATGCTAAATAACCGGCTTGGATAGAATAAAATATTTTGCCATAACACAAAAACTATGATATTTCCTACGCTAATAATACTGGCAGAAAAGAGTTCACAGGAGTCAAATACATGACAAGAATCGTTGTACAATGACGACCTTAACATTTACAACATACCTGGGACAAAACAAAAAGTCAAAACAACCTAAAATAATGTGATCAAAATATACTCAGAGAGTGTAAGAAGCGACCCATTGTCATTTGTCACACCAAACTAACAAGAGCATTTTAGGACCAGGAATTCAAGGTGTTAATTTTCAACAGGTTCAAACTTTCACAGGTGATAGGAATACTCAAAATAAACCCTTTTTCATGAATCCAAAAAATTGCAAAACTCTTTAGTTTTCGAGATATTGAGCTTTAAAGTTTAGAATATAACTTTCGTTTTGACGAGTTATTTACGTTTCTAACAAATGAGAATGAAAAATGAAACAAATATTGCATAAACAGGAGTGCTTTCAATCAATATCTACAATAATTTTTGAAAGTATCTGCCTCTTGCTTCAATGCAGACTTGACACCTCCTCTGAAAAGACAGCTGCTCACAAAACAACATACTTTGATCTTGAGTAATATCGCCTGCTGCAGCCACTATACTCTTGCAATAAGATCCCTCTCAGACTCAACTGGTGTTTCGTAGATCAATGTCTTCATGTGGCCCCACAGAAAAAAGTTTAAAGTGGTAAAGTGTGGAGATTTTGCAGGCCATGCCTCAGGCCCATTACGTCCTATCCACCTGTTCCCAGACGTTTCATTGAGGTATTGGCGAGCACTTTCATCATTATGAGTGGGGGCTCCGTCGTACTGGAACCACATGTTGCGGCATAGACCTAGAGGCGCATCTTCTAGCGGTCCTGGCGATGTATTCCTGAGAAAAGTGGGATACGTTTGTCCAATTAGAGAGGATGGCATCAGACATGGGTCAATGAGGTATTCACCGACAATACCTGCCCATAAATTCACACTAAACCTATGTTGGTAGCCAAAGCGATGCATTTCATGAGGGTTCTCCTCCTGCCAGCTGTGCAAATTGTGCGTGTTAAACAATCCAAACCGTGTGAAAGCTGCTTAGTCTGTGATCAGAACACGCTTTAAAAATTGTTCATCATTCTTTGCCTGCGTCAGGCACCAACGTGCAAAGTTAACCCTTGAGATGTGGTCATTTGGGAGCCAATCTGGCACTCGCTGGAAATGGTAAGGACATAAATTGCTGTCGCGCAGAACATTCCACACATCCACATGGTTGGGGATTGCTAAGTCACGTGCTGCAGCTCTGGTACTTGCACGAGGCTTGTTATGGAAGTAGTGCAACTCATCCTTTTCAACAACTTCACGCACTGGCCGGGGCCAGTCATAGGCTCTCCTGTCCACTTTGAAAGTACCATGTTCACATAGGCGACGGTGTAAGGCCGTAAACCTTCGATGTCCAATCAGATATCTGTTTGGGAGCACTCTTGGTATAATCTAGCAGCCTCCTTAGCATTCCCATCCGCTACACCATACATCAAATCCGTGGAGCCAGCTCTTCGTTTGACAAATGTGCCTCCATGTTACCAGAACGACTTGCAGTAGTGAACTGGTTCGTAATCACAGAGCACTGCCAAATTTTTTACTCAATATTACAGCAATTAGGATTCACGCATACCAAGCTTGAAAGTTTAAAGCTCAATATCTTGAAAACTAAAGAGTTTTGCAATTTTTGGTATTCCTTTATAAGGGTCTATTTTTAGTATTCCTATCACGTGTGAAAGTTTGTACCTGTTAAAAATTAACATCCTGAATATACGAGCGTCACATGTACATACATGCATAAATGTAGGTAAATATTTGTATACATGCAATCACATTGCATTCGCATACTACAAAAATGTGGTGTATGTGATATAATGCATTGTAAGATAGAATAAATAATGAAAATAATTCGTAATTACTTTTCCAGTACGTAAAACAGCTTACAATTATTGTGTAGACGCAAGATAATGAGCTATTTTAGTTTCGAAATCTCTTAATGTTTAAGTGGTTTTGATACTCTGGGGAAGTTTGTTCCACAGTAAAGCGCATGAATATGACAGAGCTTTTTGCCCAATGTTAGATGAACTGTATTTGATTAAGACCATGTCTCCTATTCGGCTTTAAATTGGTGACGTAGGGGGAGGGGGGATGGAATTGCACTATTTCAGTATTGCTCTGAGGATGTCTAAAATAAAACCTTGTTTTACGCTACTTTCCCGCGATTGGAGAGACTAGCCTTTCCGAGCTGTATTAAAATATTTCAACTAAATTTCAAAGTAAAAAATACACTCTGGGAGGCCGCCCGATATTCAACTATAAAGGCCATTACAGACAGCTTCGACGAGTCACGACGCTTGAGAGCGGCAGACCTATTTCAGCCTCAGCTGCGCACACATCGCCGTGCCTGGTCAATCACCTTTCAATTCGAGAGCCCATGTAACCATGATGGGCTAAGGCGCCCGTCCTGCGCGTCCTCCGACTTGTGGCCGCTAGCGTCTGGAGACTTCACTTCGCCTGCACGCTGTAGCCTGAGTGGCAGATGTAAGTCGGGCGGCCTTTATACTCCCGATGTTTGACGGAGACATTAATTAGGCTAGCCTCGGTGATCCTCTGTCCGGGTTTCTAGTCGACGTGACTCGTGAAGCTAGATTTTCCCTAATCTGTGGCGGTAGCCGGGGCCAGGGCTTCACTATGAAACTCTAATTTATTAAACTAAACTCTAAAATCTATTTGTGCATAATACTAAAATCTATTCGTGCATAATACTAAAATCTATTCGTGCATAGTACTAAAATCTATTCGTGCATAATACTAAAATCTATTCGTGCATAATACTAAAATCTATTCGTGCATAGTACTATAACCTATAAGTCTTCCTCCAGCAATCCATGCACCTCGGGCGATAGCGAGGGTCCTTCATCCGGGTCGCCTACCCGGGATGCTCCACCCGTGCCCTGCCTGTCTCAGTCATCCAAACGACTGCGGTTTAATGGTGGGTTCACATTGACACTCTTTTCACCACACAGAGTGTCACTTCGGCGGGCACATACACTGTTGCCGGGCTAGCAGGCGGGCAAAGTGAGGTTCACTTGGACATTCTCCCTAGCCATTCTTTGCCGCCGCCTGCCCGTCAATCACTCCATATCTACAGATGAGCCGTAGCCTGCAGCATGTCATCAGTAGGGATGTGACATTGAACATATTGCATGTATATGCTTTTGAGTATGTTTTAGATAGCATAAAATATGCCCGCAAGTATATATGCAGTGTGCGAATATCGCACGGAACAGCATAAAATATGACGAACATGCATGATTAACTGTAAGTGGCAGTAAACTGAAACCTAGTAAAACCTTCCCATTACTTTTAAATTATATTCTTTTTTTCATCCAGTTTTATTTAATTTTTTTGTTTAACTGGATAAATTTTGTAAATTGAAATTTTTCGTAAAACAATAATAATTGTAAGTTGCTACAGCTACTTCAGAAGTTTACTTCAATTTTGCGGGAATTAGCTCAAGTTTTTTAGATATAGTTACCTTATGAAGTGTATTTGAGATTAGTGCGGCTAGTAGTGATTTACAATCATGCCGAAGGTGAACAAGGAGCATCATTTTTAGAATACTTCAAGGAATTTGAAGATTTTCAAGCCGAGGAAGAATTTCTCTATTGCATTTATTGCGAGAAACAGGTGAAATATAAAACTTTTTTCTCACTCAGTGCACGTAAGAGAAGTTTTGCGTGGTTCAAGGTTTTGGTTTCCAAATATTATCACGTAGAACCATGTTGGGCTAAGTGCACACTTTATCAAATTATTGTTACCGAAGGATATGAATTGCTCTTGCATAGCAACACAGGGACTTCCTACTTCGAGAACAATAAAATTAATGGATATCGTATAGGAAAAATTGAAGAACAGATATGATAAAAGGTATTATCAAGAGTTAAAATGCATTTTGGTGAAAAACGAAGGTTTTGAAAAAATTAAAACAATCAACTCAATTTTGACTCGTGAGATCTCTGACGCAATGGATGAATCCATTAAGGAATATTCACCTTCCGAACTAACTTGCTTCACCTTTGCTCCTCTTGTTTCTTGCGATGTCGAGTGGAAGTTTTCGCTGCATAAAACTTTGCTGGCAGATAATCGTAGAAGATTTGTTTTTGAAAATCTAAAATACCACGCAATTATCAAGTGCAACCCTCGAATTTAATGCTAAAATATATTCCTGTTTAAAAGAAGGGTTAACAAATAATCCTTGCATTCATGAAAAACATTATATGTATTTCAAAATCAAACTTGGATGAGATCACTTTTTTTCGTTCGTTATCATCGTCCTTAATTCGTTCAGATTAGAATTGGTACTGTTTCAAAATATTTATGTTCAGATAAGTTATAAAACTTAGTTGAGAATTGTATGCACTTAATGATTAATAGAAAATTATAAAATAAATCATTTTTTCCGTGTATGAAGAAGTACACTGTATCCTGTATCATTATCATTATTTCTGCGCAATCTTCCCCACAAAAAATATAAATTTGGAGCTATTCAAGTGAAGCATTTATGTTGATACATATTTCTGCTTAGCATGTAATATGCGCTTCCACAATTATGCATAGAGTGTAGCATATATGCATCGAGTGTTTCTACATATGGTTTTACTAGCATAATTCTTGCCGAAGCCTTCATATTTTATGCTGCATATGCGCTACAAAAATCAGTAAAAACAAGAACATTAAAGAACGTGCAATCAATGACATACGAAATAAATTATTAGCGCTATTCTACTAATCATCTGCCCTCCTGGCGAGAAGTACTAGAGCGCAGAGCGCAGTACCTCCCAACGTAGCGTCTGGATTGCAACTGAGCAGTGTGAGCAACACACTCTGCCCGCAGGGTTTCCACGTGAGGCGACTCTAATTACCCTAGCTGAAGGGTGTTGATTACCCCAGATTACCCTAAAACAGCTAATCCTGACCTATGATCTATTAATTAACTTAAAGGTACATGGACTGGTTTCCAGAGCTCTGTCAGTATGAATAAGCCCTGTGTTACATACTGCATGAGCGTCAGGAGGGAAATCCAGTCGAACGACGTTGGAATGCTGGTTTGATATCCTCACGATATCACGTGCAAGATGTTTGCCAAAAACCTGTCGAATTAATTTTGATACACGCTGTTTTCCAAGGCGCCCTTTTTTTCTGCGACTCCTGATCTGGAAACATTGTTTTCATCAAACTAACAGAGGCTCATACAATGAGATAGGTGGTGCTTAGCTAAAAATGCACAAACTTGCAGTTCCACTTTACGAGCACGATTTTCGAGAGGATCATTGGATAGCACGTAGCTGGCAATTGATGATTTTTTTGCCACCATGGATCGTTGTTTGTGTCGTTGAGAGCATGTGACGCCTAGCTGATCTCCGATTTCCCACAAGTAATATAGGTTCGACAAACCTTGCAATATTCCATATCCTTTTGCTCTGTTGATTTTGAGAACTTGGCTAACCATCCCTTAAACTCAGGTTGCGATGTACACGAATCTTTAAATTTCTGCTGGTAGTTTTTAGCTTTCAAGTGGAGCTTTCCTTTTTTCGAGGTGGTGTCGTTGGCTATTCCTTACTCGGTGCGCGATCATCTGCTATGCTGCAAGAAATGCACTAATATGTGTACCTATCCCGAGTACAATTAATTATTTTTTATTTAATTTTCCATCCATTCACGCACTTCAGCCATTCTTTCCACACGCTCAATCTAGCCTAACACTTTGATCCACTCTCTGCGATGACTTTCTGGCTTCCCTCACATAAGATATGACCTTCGTCATATCATTTCATAACGGATTTCATCTAGTCTTGTTACACCACATGGGCTTCTCAGAGACTTCGTTGCAATCACATTCACTTATCAACTCATGAAGTTGACCGTAAAGTTAACGAATTTCTTCATTTCCTGAAGGGCGGGTGAGGAAATTCAGAGGTTTTTGGAAAAAACTACCTTGCCTTTATTAATATGCATAAACTTACCTCAACACTCAGATGCTAGAACCCCTATAGTGCTTCAATTTTGGTTGACGGAATTCTGGGCATGATCGGAGCTATATCAAATTCTACGTCCGTGTCTGCGCCTAAGAAAAACAGAGAGAATACAAACATATGATGCAAGTTTTAAGTCGACACCTATCTGTACTCTTTTGTTTATATGAATTTTTGTAACAAATTTTATAGCTTCTTCCTTTCGCTTTTAGCACCTTTTGTAACTCGAAGTGTCAAAGAACCCTGTCTAAATTTTTTTTTGCATCGCTGCAATTACATGCTTCTTTGGCGTGCAACATGGCTTAGATCCATCTAATTAGCGGGCAAAATACCGGCGCTCTGAGGTTTAATTCAATGACTATCACAAGAATGAACCTGTTCATTATTTCTACTATGAAATATATTAGCTGTGGTTTTTGACTATACAACAAACATACATGTCAATATTCTGTTGAAGCTTATAACCACTAGTGCAATCAGAATAGGACAGTGACTTTTGTCGACTGGCTGTTGCTGACACCGATCGAGTTTTTTATTAGCGAAATGCAACTCAGAATCATTTGTCAAAACGAAGTGGACAAAAGATATTATGGCTTCGTATCTTGACGCCGTCTTTCGTGAGCAATACCTGATGGCATTCAAATATGCGACACTAACCACAGCAGCAGTGCAGTTTAGTGAACACTAAATTCTGACCCGTTTCATTACATTTCGTTCAATTGATAACCAGTAGGGTGTTTGCATATTGGCTTTCAATTTTCTATTTTTTGTAGATTAGGCGGTCACTTCATGGAGCTCTGATTACCCTAGATTTGCCCATATTTTTCAATACCCTAAACTTTACCCTAGGGTACCCCTGATTACCCTAAACTAGGGTAATTACCCTGCTCGTGGAAACACTGTCTGCCCGCCGACTTTGACGCTTCTGCTGCCTGCTAGCGCTGTGCCAATGTGAACGATCGCTGCCCTTTAGCTGCGCGCACTTGCCCGCGCCCGATGGTTGTGAGCTTCCAATGCGAGTGTCAATGTGAACCCAGCATAACTCCTCTGCAATTTTATCCTTCAAATTTTCCGAAACTTAACTTGTGAATCCATTCGCTCACAAAATTTATCAGAATTAAAATCTTTACGGTGGTGAATTTGGTTAATTTCTTGATGATAGTATATTTACAGTAAAGAGGGAACCTTGAAGTTTTGAGTTAGTAATCATTTGAGAGTTTTTTTCAACATAAGAAGATATAAAGAGCAGAATACGAATTGAGCTTTGTGCATCAGAAACCTTTCCTGAATAGGAGTCCATGCAGCCCAGCTTATTTAGGAAAGATGTTCACTCTTTGGAATTTCTGGGAAATTTCAATTTCTTTTGAATTTCTGAGGGGATCACTCTTTCTGAATTCATATTTGCACACGACCTTAGATGGGAAATTCAAACATTTTTGTAGTTCTTTTTAAAGATATTGAGGTACATCTCCCCATACCAGGCTACAATAGTCAATACAAGATAAAACTAAAAATCGAATATTCAATAATCTAGATTTCTCGTTTAGAATATTTTTATACGATGAAACAACATTAAAATTCCGTAAATTTTGTTGCAAGAATTCTCAACGTGGGATTTGAAGGACATGTTTCTATCGAATCAAAGGACTAATTTTTTACTTTTTCTGATGGCTGAATTTCATCATTCCCAACCGTAGGAGTAAGATTTGGAATTTTTTGATTGCGTCTTTGGACCCAAAAATACTGAATTGCGTTTTACTCGCATTTAGCGTGAAACTATTTTCGTCATACCATGATTTGAGGCTGATGACTGAGTAGGACTTCATCTTCAATTTGCATCTGTGGTATTTCTGATACAGAGCTTGTCATTGCAATTTGAACCTCATCTGCATCCATAGAGATTCGAGTGTCAGAAGGCATTGGAGGGAAATCGTTAATGAAAATAGGAAACAATAGCGGACCAAGAATGGATCCTTGATCCTGGAGGAATGGATCCTTGATCCTGGAGGAATGGATCCTTGAGAATATTGTTTTGAATGAATGGGGACAACTTGATATCTAAAGCCCTGTTTACACTGGCATCCATTTTGCTGCAGGCTCACGTGTAGACGCCTCGTGGAAAGCTTCACAAGAGCCATGTGCGTTTAAACTAGACATTGAGCGTACCACGGAACGCGCGCAGCGCGCGCTGCTCAAAATCAGTCAGTGTGTGGCCAGCTGCTATGAAAGATGGGTTGCAGTCGACGAAGTTGTCTGAATATTGCTGCTGCATCATAAGCTACGTAATCTCTTCTTTATTTGCATGAGTGAAATGATACTATATTCGTTTATTTTCATTCAAATATAGCGGAAAGCAGCCTCCTTATAATCGCAGCTTTTGGTCTGCCAAATGCATTGATGGGCTTAGTAAATTTCAATTAAAAGCAATGTAGTTACTCGTGGCAGCGTTATGTCAGCCATAATCGATGAGCAAAGGGCAACACCTCACCTGATGACTGGTAACTACACACCGACCCGTGGAGGGAGAATATCTGGAGGGAGCATTGCTGATTCCGATCGGATTCAAATTAGCTGCAAAAGTTGAGAGACTAGGGCATTGGCAAGGCCCGACACGTGAGCCAACCAAAGACGCTTGGCTGAAATTGGCTCCTCCCACCTCCTCTACAACTCCCCGTCCCATTTTCCAAAGCAAGATTAGTACCACTCCACAAATCGAAGAATGAGGTGCGCGTGCAAGTCGCTCTCTAATTTTTTATATTCAAGGGCCTGTAATCTTTACAGTTTTCAACTCTTAATGTATATCTGCAAGTAATTTGGATATTATTAAGTTTCCACAAGTAAGGAAACACAATTTATTATCTTTCGGAATCCAAAATTAACGATTAACGATTGTGCGATTAACTCAACAGCTAGAAGAGCATTCAGCGAGCGTGTGCGCACTCCATCGTAGTCAGTAGGTAACTGACTTCAGTGCTGACGTCACACTAGCCTAAACGCTATTGGTTACCAGAGAGTGGCAGAGACATAAGAGAAATCTCAAAAACTGGTTCTGGTTTCTGCCGACTATGCTCCCTCCTCTATATTAAAGCTCCATGCACTGACCGGCCACCGGGGACTGGGCTGCGAGGCTCAAGTGCGTCGCGCCTCACGAATTCGATCAGAGCGAAAATGGAACTTTGGACACACACTCTCAAATATGAGCCTCAGTGGTGAGCCTCGTCTACACGAGTCGCGCCTCACGGGCGAAATGTCCCCTAGTGTAAACACCCCTTAGGAGGACTGCACGAGACGGATTTGATAGGTAGCTCTTAAACCAATGCGCATCAACTCCTAAGTTCAGTATTTCTGTAGGAGTTGATCATGTTCGACACTTTCGAATGCTTTGGAGAGATCGAGTAGCAGCAAAAGTGTTACATTTTAAAGATCGATATCGCTGTAAATTTTTTCAATGATATTGAGCGGTCTTGACTGCTAGTGTTCCTCCTATATAGGCATATTGATTCCGATGACAAACAAACGAACAAGCAACGGCATCTACGGATGCTTTATTTCCAATTTCAAACCTGAAACATATCACCTTGTACATTAGAGTTTCAAATGTCTTATAACTAACACCAGGACGCCATGACGCTTTCCCCCGGCCAAGACCGGTACCCATTTCAGACACCTGGGTGGAGTGGTGTATTGTGCTTAGAATTTTTTCCCTATACCCAACAGAGGAAATCGCCATCCAGCGCCGGGACTCGAACCCTCGTTTGCCCGCACGGAGGCAGATCCTAAAGACACACGGCTATGATGAGCACGAGAAGCAAATTTGACTCGTCCAAGTGAGATGACAGTTGATTCATTACCACTTTTTCCAATATTTTGGACACGACAGGTAAAAGGCTTATGGGCCTGTAATTAGACGCTGTATTTGTGTCACCAGTTTTATGCACCGGTCTAATTATCGAGTGTTTCCATTGGTTTGAAAATTTATTAACTGCTATTGATGTGTTCATAATCAAACGAATCAATGGTGCTGTGAGTGGAAAACAGTCTTGCAAAATGTCCGCTTGCTCAATGTTACAGTTTACAGAATGTTAAAACTCGCTGTAAAGAGCCTCTGCCAGCCATCAAGAGCCGTAACAAATTTTAAAGGTTCAAACTTTAGTTCAGAAAAAGTGGAACAACCCGTTAGAAAAATTGGTCAAGAAAATAAATTCGAAAATGAAGCAGTTCCGAAAACAAATTCGAAAGTGAAGCCTCTCTTGAAAATTTTTCGCTCATTTGAACTTATTTCGAAAAAAAGTACCAACCACTAGCGGGGAGCGCTTTCCAAGCAATGCTGAAAGACTATGAGACATTTGCCTTGACTTATAATTGGGTCAAAATTAGTGAATTTCAGCAAGTACAAGCAGAGACGGCATTTTATAAAGAGGATCTCAACTGCTATATTCAATATTCGAAACAAGTGTACTTCACGCAGTTGTTGCAGTAGTCGGGGTGGCGGTGGCGCGAGGATTTCAGTTCGGTAGGGCTAGGCACAACGAAGAGAAGCGTGTGGCCAAGACCGAAGTTGGTAGCAGTCTGAAGTGCTAGGCAATCCTTCATGGTCTACCTCACTCTACCTTTCAATCCATGTCCCGACCTTGTTTTCCGCCGAAGCCGTATAGAAGCATTCGGACTCGAGAACATTCGAGCACTAATTAGGTGCTGTTCGACTATTTTACTTAGATGCTTGATTTACCAAGGATATAAGGATCCCCAATACTATAGCTCTGTTTGTTTTATTTAGTTTTCTTAATAACTGCATTCTTTCAGTTGTAAGAATGAGTTAAGGAAATTTGTTGGCAGAGGCTTTTAAAGATTCACTTGTTGTGGGAATTCACTTGATTTTAGCTGACTATACAAATAGACTGAGTGTTGGTGTTCAGTGCTGTTATGAGGTCACCAGACGCCGAGGAGGCATCAATATTAAAACTGAATAGGTATGGCCACTCACTCAGAAGGAGTTGGGGTCCGGACGCAATCTTTTCAAGCGTCAATAATCAAACAGATTTTCTAGAAACAAATAAATCGAACCATCACTTGGGGTCAATGAGATACTAGAACGGGCTCGCCTTGTTTATTAAAATGGTGGTTGAACGTTGTAGGGCGAGGCTTGATTCCCAGTTCGCGAGACGTTCTTGGGAGAGTCCGAGGCGGTTGAAGGAACTTCAGACGGTACGCTTCCAGCTCAGGCTTTTGAAAGCATGTACTGGAGTGTGAAGCTTAAGATGGTGTTAAGGCCCCGATACACTGGCGTTCATGACTCGAGAAATTGCGGCAGTGGATCCGTCCGCCAGTTGAAGTGAGAACTGGTGACATGATACACTCAGCACGCAAGATGAAGCACCGCGGAATGCAATGCAAGGCGTCAGTCTGCCTCATGGAGCTAGGATATATGGAGGGAGCATAGCCGATTCCAATCGGGTTCAAATTAGCAGCAAAAGTTGGGAGACTGGGACCTTGGCAAGGCCCCACACGTGAGCCAACCACAGACGCTTGGCTGAAGTTGGCTCCTCCTCGCCTCCTCTACAACTCGTTCATTTGCCAAAGCAAGATTAGTACCGCTCCACAAATCGAAGGATGAGGTGCGCGTGCAAGTCGCTCTCTAATTTGTTATATTCAAGGGCCTGTAATCTTTACAGTTTTCAACTCTTAATGTATCTTTGCTAGTAATTTTGATATTATTAAGTGTCCTCGAGTGAGGAAACACAATTTATTATCTTTCGGAGTCTTAGAATCCCAAATTAATGATTACGATAAACTCAACAGCTGGAAGAGCAATCAGCGAGCATGTGCGCACCCTAGCGTAGTTAGTAGGTAACTGACTTCCGTGCTGACGTCACACTTGCGAGACGGCTATTGGTTACCACAAACATAGGAGAAATCTCAAAAACTGGTTCTCTTCACAGACGGCTATGCTCCCTCCAGATATACTCCCTCCACGGTCTGCCTCAGCGTGTCGTACGGGTAGGTGCCCGAATGCGACCAGCCGTATGGAGCGCAGGATTAAACCAAAGCGCACGTTGCGCTGTGCTTTAGCCTTCTGTAAGCGCTGCTCATCACATTCTGCAAGCAGTCGAATTTTTTAAATGCGTCTATAGAATTCAGCGTTCGAGTTTTGTCTACTCAATCGCGAAGCAAGTCATGGTTGTGCACCTCTCCCGTCAACGTTCAAAACGGTACTGCTCGTCGCAGTGACGACCGTCCTAATCCAGACATGCTCGGATCGCTGAAAGCTCGGTGGCCACTCTGCCAACTGGCTGATGTGCAGGGATGGGAGGCACATTGAGAGGCGTGCTGGCGGTTATCACCGCGATTTTCGCTCAGTGTATCGGGGCCTTTAGGCGCCGGAGGTTCCGACACTAGTGACTCGGCATTGGGAGATTTTATACTGAAAACTGTTGCAGTATGTGAAAAGCTACCGGTTGGAAAAACTCGGTAGGAATAAAGGCACTTAAACTGGAGTTCTTGGAGACTAAGCTGCAGATATGCAGGCCGTCCAGATTAAATAAATTGGGCGAGGAGGTATCTCCTTTTGGGTGGTTGGAGTCTGACTAATGATCTTAATGCAAAGTGGGATGCAATTAAGATGTTAGGGTTTTTGACTCTGTAATATAGCAAGTAGTGTAAGTTCTAGTCAGAGAGACCTAAAGTTGGCAACGCTCGATACGGCAAGATCAGAGCCAGTTTCCGATTGGTCGTAGCCAGCTAAACAGTACATGCTCACTGCAAGTGTATATATAGATTATCTCGTACGACTAAGTACTACCCCTAAGCTTCTCTAACTACCTACTACTAAGTTTATTCTACTCTATTCTGCTATTTCAATCTATCTCCGCTCTAATCTCACTGGCCACATGAGTAGTACACTAAGTATATTCCTAACTTAGGGATATCCCAGAGGTGAGTTACCATTTGCTTATATATATTTATATTGATGTATCAATATTGATATTGATCTATGTATGCCTATTTATGTCAGCACTATAACTGTGTTGTGTCTATGTGGGGCCCAGATACTATCCATATGTTGATTAGCCTATACTGTGCTCTAGTGTAGGGTTACCAGGTGTATTATTATAGTCTCTTGAATTGGCTACTTTTGCAACTGCTATTATTACTGCTACTACTATTCCAGGTGAAGACCTGACAGACTCTTAAAGTGTTTGTAAGTGAGTGGAGTGTGTTGTCCAGTCGATCCTGTGAGGGAACAGCAGACTGGATTATTTGCACGATAACGAGCCTATTCATACACATGTGCAAGACTGCTGCAGTTTTTTGCAGTTACAAAAAGAACAATGGCAGAAGTCTAGTACTGAGGTCAGCTCACAGCTCTGGCGTCCGAGTTGCAATCTGAATCCTCTTAACACCCAGAATCAGTGTTCACGACCAACTGGTCATACGCTCTATCTTGATATCACAAGCAGTCAACACAATCTTAACTAGCGTTAAGTAATTGGTTGGGGGAAATCGAAATATATTGATTTTGGCTTCCATAGGTAATATGGGATTATGCAAGAAATTCAGATATTCTAACAGTAACTAGCTAAAGATACAATATTCCACAACTGCTGTCAGTTGGGCGGTTGTGACTTGAGTCACCCATATAAACTATCATTTATTACTCAGCATGATGCTGGGAATAAACATGTGAAGTTCCACAACAGGGTAACTAATTCCTACGGTGAACACAGCTGGGTACTGTAGTCAACTTAAAGCTAACAACTAAAAATAAAATAGCTACAGAATTATGTAGTGAATTATTATGCATGGCTATATTGAAATTAATCTACTTAAGACTCAACCTAGATCGCCCTAAAATGCACTCAATCTTAACTTTGCTTCTAGGCAGAAATTTTGAAGAAAATATCTTGCCGCAAAAACAGCTCAGCACTTTACGCAACGTCTACCAAATAAGGTAACACAATAACGTACACAAATAAGAAAACACAATAAAAATAATCAGAATCTTAGACACCAAATATGAGTAAGAGGGGACTCTTAACCTCTAAAATTCAGGTGGAGCAAAAATTACTTCTAGGCACAATAGAGGTAATTAAATTCCAAGAAAAATATACAGGTAAGTGACTCTAGGTAGTTGATATGGAATGAGAAAATCAGTACACTCCAAAATTGGAAAAACATTGAAGACTACCCATCTAACTAGCAAAACAAAGAAAAGCAACAATGGCCAGGATGGCGCAGCAAGCTTGAACACAAACTCGTGCATACTTAAACACTAGCACAGATAATACAGAGAATGTTCCTACGTTAATTACATAAAAATAAGCTCTATTTACACAGACACGTTAAATATATCCAAGGAAGTTGGGTACATGGAACCGGCATCGCTATCTTTTGCCAGTCAAGCGAGTGAAGCCACTTCTGCCGTCCCAAGCCCCGCCCACCCGGCATTAGGTCCCTGTGTGGAGGTGGTGTTGCAGTGGAGGGGTAGCACCACCTCCATCATCAGCGACTGAAGACCGCGCTGTTAAATGGCAGACTTGCGCTATTCTGTGCTATAAGTTTTTTTCTTAGGCATATATTTCAATTGCATCCTCGCTGAATGATAAAGAAACTCATATTGAGGAAACTCGTCCTTGACCGCAGCGTGGATAGCGGCGCCCTGTCACGCTGAGTGTCTGACACGCACTGAGCCCCATCTCCGTGTGTGTGCCCGTATACCCTACAGCTACCGAAAATTGGCTTCACTTTAGAGCGCTGATGCCGTCTCCATTCTTAAACCTCCTTGAATATATCAGAGTCTCACCCGTCGCTACAAAGCACAAGAACTAACACACGGAGAGCTAGACGTGAGAGTGCGAGTCATTTTTAAAAATGGCTTGGGGAGTGTTGCCAAGCGGAAGTGACGGAAGAAAGAACATGATCGGTACAATATTTTCGAAGCACATTTTTGATAAAATTTCGGGTTTTATCGAATGAAATTAGTTGTACAAATTTATGAAAATAATTGTATTTGTGTTATCTAATTTTAAAATGTTAGTTTTAATAATTTATGAATTTAGGCTGAAATGAGGCTGAGGGAGTTCATTTAAAGTTTAAGTTGCTAGTTTAGGCTTGTGTATTTGGTTGATTTTAAATAGAACAAAGTTTGGAGTTCCGTGATAATTTGGGGTCACCAGTTTGAAGTTCGCCCAAAGTTGGGGAACTCAATTTAAATTACCTGAAGCTTGAAGAGCGAGAAAATTAAAGAGGTCACCAGATGCCTGGGAAGGCATCAATATTGAATGAATTGATATGGCCGCTTGCTCAGAAGGAGTAGGGTCCGGACGCAGTATTTTCAAGCGTCAAATAATCAAGCAGGTTATCTTATAAAAACCACAATTCGAACCATCACTTGGGGGTAATGAAAAATGGTTAGGGCTCGCCTGGTCGTTTATTGGGGTAGAGGGTGAACGTGGAAGTGCGAGGCTTGATTCTTGGATCTTGAGGAATCCTTGGGGAGACTCCGAGGCGATGGAAGAAACTTCAGACGATGCGCTTCCAGGTCGGGCTTGGGGAAGCGTGTACTGGAGTGTGAAGTTTAGGGTGGTGTTAAGTGTGGAAGGCTCCGAACTAAGTGACTCGGCCTTGGAGGGTTATACTTGTTGAGTATGGGAAGAGGCTACCGGTTGGGAAAACTCGGTAGGAATCAAGGCCACTCGATTCAATGATCATAAACTGGAGTTTTCAGGGGCTTAGCTGCAGATAAGCAGGCCTTCCAGCATACCAAATTGGGGAGTGAACTAAGAAGCGAGGATACGAGGAGGAGGAGGAGGTAATCTCCTTACTCTTAATGCAGAGTGGCTGCAATCAAGATGTGAGAGTGTTGACTCTAAAATGCTTGTGAGTGAAGGGGAATGTGTTGTCCAGGGTCCTGTGAGGGAACAGCAGACTTGGATTAATTTGCACGATAACGAGCCTATCCATACACATGTGCAAGACTGCTCAGTACTCTGCATTAACAAGAAGAACAATGGCAGTAGTCTAGTGCAAAGGTCAGTCCGCAGCTCTGGCGCCCGTGATGCAGCCTGAATCATCTTAACACCCAGAACCGGTGTTCAAGACCAACTGGTCATAAGCTCTATCTTGATATCACAAGCAGTAACACAATCGTTATGTAATTGGCTAATGGAATTTAATTATACTGGTTTGGCTTCCAGGTATTCTGAAAGTAGTTAGCTAACTGCTGTCAGTTGGCGGTTGTGACTTGAGTCACTCAGAAACTACACTTATTACTCAGCATGCTGCTGGGACTAAACTTACAAGTGTCCACGATGGGAACTAATTCCTAAGGCTAAACACAACTGAGTATGTCATTTAATGGGCTAAAAACTAGAAGCAAAAATGGCTCAGCACATTCCGAATGTCTACAACGTGAGCTAATAATGTCATGTAAACAATAGGAGCAAAAAGCACAATCAGAATCTTGGCACAAAAATATGAGGAAAAGGTGATGTAATATGTGAGGGGTAAAAACTCTCATTCTTATAAGATGGAATCACTTTAGGGCACTTTTGAACTAGAATTACTTAACTAATTTGCAAAAACATGAAGGCAACAGGAACAAGATGACATAGCAAGCTTGTTCATCGTTAACCACTGGCACACAAATACAACACAGAGAATGTTCCTAAGTTAATCACAAGAATGGGCTCAGATACGTTGTGCACATTAGAGTCTCTAGACACATCCAACTGACTACATAAGGTAACTCCACTTAACACTTAATATTTAACACTTGTTACTTACATATGCCCCTCTGGGGCCCAAGCACTACACTCAGACGGATCTCTTACGTGAATGACGGGCTCTGCCTGGACAGCTGGCTTTATATACGTACGATACCGGAAGCTTGCGAAATGGTTCTGCGTGAAAACGCGATGAGCGCTGATGCTCGAAAAATGTTTAAATATTTCGGGTCAAATTTTAATAGATTTCGGGGTAATGTTGAATGACAATAGTAATCTAAAATTGTAAGAATGATTGCGTTAACTTTATTTAATTTTTATCAGATGGTTTTAATAATTTATGAAACTTAGGCTGAAGTGCGGCTGAGGGCGTTCACTACATTCACTACAGGCTCTTTACTGCAGGAGCTTAATATAACATTGAAACAGCCAGCTCATTGCCTCACACGGTAGAGTTATGATTGGAATCTAGACAAATAAACTAACTCATCCAAACATAGTTGACAGGAAAAACGAGTTAAAAACCAAAACTCTGTTCGTGAAATGAGTAAAACTATGTCGTAAAATGGAAGCAGAGTAGCAATGTGGTGATCGAGCCTGAGCCATAAGAAATAAAGAAGTAATAAGATGATGTAAAAGATGTTGTACTCCACTCAAGTTTGATGCATATCATATTGTGCAATAGTTTTCAAATGTCTTATTACTAACATCAAGACGTAGGGACGGCTACCCTCAGTCAATCAAGCCGGTTCCCATTTCTAACCCATGGGTAGAGTGAGGAATTGTGGCTGATTTTAAGTTTGATAGTCTGGGCTTAACGGAATTATGAATGGTTGTTAATTATCATTCCAACTCAAACTCAAATACTGAGGAAGTGCTTTTCGAGTACCGTGCGAGAAAGACAATTACGATTCGGGACTCAGCTTATTGGTTTTTTATTTGGAGGAACCGGCAGGATCGTTGAGTTGCGTCACTGCCCGATCTTCGATGAGGATACTTCGAAGTCTTGGAGATAGCTGATCCGGCTGGTTGATGTGTTCAAGTTTAATTGTATCTCTGAGATCCCGTTTAACTGACGGACAAATAAGGAACACTAAATTTGGTGCGTCTCTTATGGGGGGCAAAACCCTGCTGTTTTAAGCAGGTTAGGGTTCAATCTCTCGGACTCGTGTCGGGGTGTGATTTAAGAATTGAACCAGAATTATAGGGTAAGCGCAAGGCCCAGGTGAGTGTGTCTATGGTAAGTGTGGTGCGTGGCGGCGTCGGAGAATGCGACGAGCTCGTAACGACACAAGATCACGATACGAAAATGAAGCTAGGGAAACGGCGTGCGCTGGGATGTTGCCACAACGCCTAAGTCTACTCTAGTGGTTGTTTGGTATTATTTAATATTTGTGTGATTCACACATAAACATTGAGATTAATAATTTTAATCAGAAAATTATTAGTAATAATTTACAGTAAGATAGTTCATGCCAATAATTATGCTATTTAAATTTTAATGAGAATTTTAATGTTATTTTATGTTTGGTTGGTATGGATTTTAGTATATTACCAACTACAAAACATAAAGATCTCGAGAAGGTTTTTAATTACGTAACAGAGGACAAATGAGAACACAGGGGAACTCAGCTTTTGTGAGAGGTCATTATTTGAAGGAAACGGGATGATCGCCGAGACTTAATCCTGCAGATATTGACTGAAGATACTTCGCAGTCCTGAGGCAGTCGCTCCGGCAGGTTGACGATGTCGTAAGTGTATTTGTAGAAGGTTGCAAATTTTCGGTAGCACCTCCTTCGAGTCTATCATGGGGTTTAAGGCCCGGTAAGGGATAGTTACAAATCGGCTGGAGAAATGGGTTTATTGTTTAGATTACAGAGGCTAGTAATCTCAAGAAGTAACGAGAACGTAAAATAGTGTGACTAAAAGAGTGTAAACGTAAGGGGGTAGCTGTGATCTGACGAAGAACAAAAGGGGTTAATATCATATAAAATAATGCAAGCATGAACTAACAAAAAATGTACGGTTACATAAGAAAATGAATGAAATGAATTAATTTCATTCGCCAGAAATAATAATTGGTTTTAGTGAATGCAGGACAGGGTCCATCCGCCTGCTAAAGCAGAAATGACTACCGTACACGGGCTACTTTACGAAATACGACTTATTAACCGACCTTTGTGACATGGGAAACACATTAACTATTATTTATTCTTCAACTACTAACTATTGCGGTCTATCAAATGATAACAATTAATCAATGGCCAATTAGATTCGAGTTTTAATAATTAGTTACATGATGTTCTCCTCTAATTACAACCTACAAACATCTAAATGCTTGTGACGTCACAATGATTATTATTGGGGTCCTTCAAATGATAAAAATTAATCAATGGCCAATTAGATTCGAGTTTTAATAACTAGTTACATGATGTTCTCCTCTAATTACAACCTTCAAACATCTAAATGCTTGTGAAATTACAATGATTATTGTTGGGGTCCTTCTATATTGTCAACCAATCCCTTTCTCAAGGTATCTCCCCCAACTCTTTCAAAATTGCGAGAGTCACCCCTATTTTTGAAAATGGTGATAAAAACTGCATTAACAATTATAGACCTATCTCTGTACTACCAATTATTAGCAAAAATTCGAGAAAATTGTGTATAAAAAAGTGTATTCGTATTTTGAACAAAAATCTTTCCTCTACGACAAACAATACGGTTTTCGTTCTAAGAAATCTACGACACAAGCTGTATTAAATCATTTGCAATACCTTTATTCTAATATAGATGAAGGAAAGCTTGTTTTCTCCGTATTTCTTGACTTTCGAAAAGCATTCGATTGTGTGGACCATAACGTATTACTCTCGAAACTACATTGTTTTGGCATTCGAGGGGCTGCCCATGATTGGTTTAGATCATACTTAGCAAATCGGAAACAATACGTTGTCATTGACGACGCAAAATCAGACCCACAGACAATTAGCCATGGGGTTCCACAAGGATCTGTCCTTGGGCCTCTCCTATTTCTAATTTTTATCAATGATATCATTAAATCTACATCATTCTTCAAATTCATACTTTCTGCCGGTGACAATACCCTTTCTGCGGTCCTTCCAGACCAAAATCCCGCTAGGATGGCGGAGAGTATAAATAATGAACTTCATAAGGTTTCATTGTGGCTTAAAGCTAATAAAATAAGCCTTAATATCGATAAAACAAAACATATTACATTCTCATACAAGAAAAATATATCTCTCCCACGCATTCAAATTGGCGAAGGTGAAATCGAAGAAACCAACTCAAGTAAATTCCTCGGCATCATAATAGACAAACATCTAACCTTTAAAGAGCACATCGCTCATATTAGTTCTAGATTATCAAAATCTATCGGAATCCTAAATAAAGTTAAAAATTTCCTGCCTGAAACAGCCTTACAAATGCTCTACCGAACGCTCATTTCACCATACTTGCAATACGGAATAGAAGCATGGCACGGAACTGATAAAAATAAAACCAACAAAATTTTTACCCTGCAAAAAAGAGCCATAAGAGCGGTAAAGAATCTAGAACATAATGCTCACACAAATGACTAATTCAAAAATTTACGAATACTTAAGCTCTCGGATCTCTACAAAATCTCCATTTGCAATTTCATTTACAAAACATTAACAAATGATGGCGACAATAGCCTAAAACAACTATTAACTGCGCAAACTGGTCATCACGACCATTTAACCCGAAATAGAAGTAAATTCATGCTCCCTTATTACTCAAAGGCTCGGTCACAACACAGTATCCTCTTCGTTGGAACTAAAACTTGGAACTCAATACCTGCGGAGATCCGTGAAAGTAATTCTTATAAGGTATTCAAAAAAAGTCTTGAGTCTCACTTCCTATCAGATTACTTGTCGTGTAAGATCACAGAGTCAAACCTTGTCCCCTACATAACTGGTCCTAATAATGTAATTTGCCTTGGTTAATTTCGCCGATCCTCAGTCTGTTCTTGAATCGTTTGTCGAATATACTGTTAAATCTAGTCCATATGAACTATATTGTGAAATGAAGTGTCTAATTTCGCGTTAATTATCTCATTGATCAGTCTAATGCGTCTCTAGTTTAAGTGAATTAGGTTAAACATTATTGTACTCCTAAGACTAACCTTGATGGTAGGATGTCCTAGAAGTCACTGAACTTATTCGGGCCCACAGGTAGCTATACTCAAATTTGACCATTGTACTAGACTTAAGAAACATTTTATCTCTGTATCACCTGTGGTAAATAAATTGTTTAAAAAATTGTTTCAATGTCCGCCGAATCAATCGCCGGTCACTTGCCGTGCGTCAGGTAACTATTCACTTCAACACAAACTATATCAATAACATGATGGTCTAGAATACAATTCATTTCACTCGACTTGTGCGCTTTTTACACATGAACACATTTAACACAATCACATTGTACACAAAAGCACATGTTATCAAAAGTAGACACTCACCCCAGACGGTTTTATGGAGGACACGGTACAACTACATCGTGCTGGTGGTTGTTTACGAAATGGCTGGTGTCTACCACTTGACGATCGGCCTTGGTAAAATGTTGCCATAGAGCCTTTAGTATTTCGATGCGTGATGCGCTTGTGAAATATTTTTTTTGTGTCGATAAAATGCAATTTAAATCGCACCCAACACGTTAGTTTTAATATATAATTCATTATAATATATTTAGAATTTTACTAGGCACCACAGCACTACCCTGGTCAGACGCGGAGCGCACAGAGGATACTGAGATAGGGAAAGCCAGGTAGTTAGAGGTAAAGGAAATCGAGGGTAGGACTTTTGGTGAGAGCCTGTTTTAGGTCACTAAAAGATTGCTCTGCAGCCTCGGTCCATGTCAGCCGCTTTAGCTGCTGGGGTGGTGGCAAAATAGTTCGGTTAACATAAGAGCATTGTTGACAAGGAAAGGTATCATAGGAGAAAGACAAATAACAGACATGTTCTCGAAACGTTACAGGTCACGGTAGCACTGAGGACAGGCGCAGTCAGCAATGGTTGCTACTCATATCAGTAGAGGCCGTACGCCGCCTGCGCTTACCTCGTACACAAGGAAAGTAGGTTTAGTTTGGAAGGGGCTATATTTGTCTAACGACAAACGTAACTTGTGCAGGGCGATAAGGGAAAGAGATCAGGATAGATCTACAGGCAAAGGAGTTCGAAGAGTAGGTTCGGAGGATAGTTTCCGAGGAAATTCAGGAATGCTTAAAATTTATGGACATAGTATGTCAGAATTAAATTTGATTATGGCTCCTCTGTCGTTCACCACCTCAAACTGGAAACCTAAGCATGGTATCCCCATAATACGATTGTCATGGCTACCTGAGAAGCAGTGGAAACATTGGGTGGAACAGACAACAACATCTGTGTGCTGTCATGAACCAGGATGTGAAGTTTCTAGCGAGAAAACATGAGTAGGACTGTCGGCAATAGCACGTTTTAGGTCACTTAATAGGTAACTTTTTAGCCTTTGTCCCTCAAGTAATTCGTTCGGTAAAGGTACATTCAGTAAGGCCCTGGGCGATGCTATCGGGGATCGGAGGAATATCGTTATGCGATAGAGGTCAAGCATGCCACAGGAGTATCAAGAACGAGTGCGGTCAGGAATTAGTGGCTGCTCTGTCGGCAAGGACCGTTTACCGTATGCACTCGTCTCATGCTAGAAGAAAGGCTACTTTTTTTTGTTTGTTTTAGAAACTTCACATTTTTACGGCAGCAAGGCATAACGAGCGATTTGCGAGGATTTAAGTAAAGAATTTAATAATATATACTTTCCGCTATGCAGAAGCACAAGATTATTTTTTTTAATAGATAGGAAACTTTTTTTTTCAGTTTGAAAGAGAAGAAGGAGATTGTGGACAGAACGTCCAGGAACGCTTCCTCATAATAAAAAATTGAGTTTATCTTCCGGAAAAGGGAACATTTTGGGACGTAGGGAAGCTACATACGTGAGTCATTAGACGAGGTAAAAGAATCAAATCCGTTCATAGTAGACATAATGAAGAAGAGTATAGGTTCCACCAAGAAAATTAGAAAAAGCAAAAGGAAAAGTAGAAACGAGAATAAGGGATCTTCGATGGTAAAACATCGTAATAGGTGGATACTTTAGCTAAATTGAGATTTACAACAATAGTTCCTAAATATCGGAGAAAACGAAATGCGAGAATTAGAGAAAATATCAAAAATAGGGGAGACTTTAGAAAGAAAATAATGCTGCGCAACTGGCCAATGGAAATCATCAGGTTAACATCAGGTTAACATCGGCATCTTTGGGATGCTTTATTTCCAATCAAGCCTGATACAAATGATCTTAAGCATCGGTTTTTCAAAGGTCTTATAACTAACACTATATATAGGACACCATAACGGGTCCCCCGTAAAGCCGGTACCCATTTCCGACACCTGGGTCGAGTAGGGTATTGTGCTTGAGCTTTCCCTTATACCCAACGGGGAAAATCTCCGCGCCAGCGCCGGGAATCGAACCCGCCACTCCAACATACGAGCCCGATCCCTTAACCACTGTACCACGGAGAGCAATAACGGGTACACTCAAAAAAAAATTAATTATAACGAAATTGCAAATGGGGAGAAATTAACCGTCTGGGATTTTATTTTAGTGTCCACTTACGGCCAGTGCTGCTATAACTTTGTTCGGCTTCTTGGGCACCACGCCGGATCTTCTTTCTTCTTTCTTGAAAATGGCGTCCAAACAGGTCGGATGTGAGGAGTCCGGCAGGCCTCAGCGACTGGCGAGCTACCCCCTTTGTTGTTATAATTATGTATAATGGGTGTATTTTTATGTATGAGGAAAAATATGAGTTGGATGAAAATAGCGAAGGTGGGTGTTGGAGCGAAAGGGTCACCACTGTAGAATGTTGCTAATTTTCTGTAGCACCTCCTTCGAGTCTATCATGGGGTTTGAGGCCCGGTAAGGGATAGTAACAAATCGGCCAGAGAAATGGGTTTATTGTTTAGATTACTGAGGCCAGTAATCTCAAGAAGTAACGAGAACGTAAAATAGTGTGAATAAAAGAATGTAAACGTAAGGGGGTAGCTGTGATCTGACGAAAAACAAAAGGGGTTAATATAATATAAAATAATGCAAGCATGAACTAACAAAAATGTACGGATACATAAGAAAATGAATGAAAAGAATTAATTTCATTCGCCAGAAATAATAATTGGTTTTAGTGAATGCAGGACAGAGTCCATCCGCCTGCTAAAGCAGAAATGACTATCGTACACGGGCTACTTTACGATATACGACTTATTAACCGACCTTTGTGACATTGGAAACACATTAACTATTATTTATTCTTCAACTACTAACTATTGCGATCTACCAAATGATAACAATTAATCAATGGCCAATTAGATTCTAGTTTTAATAACTAGTTACATGATGTTCTCCTCTAATTACAACCAACAAAAATCTAAATGCTTGTGACATTACAATGATTATTATTGGGGCCCTTCTATATGTCCGCTGAATCAATCGCCGGTCACTTGCAGTGCGTCAGGTAACTATTCACTTCTACACAAACTATATCAATAGCATGATGGTCTAGAATGTCGAGTGAAATGAAAAACAAGTCGAGTGAAATGAATTGTATTCAATTTAAACAATTTAAACAATTTTAAACAATTTATTTACCACAGGAGATACAGAGGTAGGTGATACAGAGGTAGAGTTTTACTTAAGTCTAGTACAATGGTCAAATTTGAGTATAGCTACCTGTGGGCCCGAATAAGTTCAGCGACTTCTAGGGCATCCTACCATCACGCTATTCTAGGGTGTACAAAAGTTTAACCTAGTTCACTTAACCTAGTTTCGCATTAGACTGATCATTGAGATGATTAACTCGATATTTTACAAGTCGGCTATATTTAACAGTATGTTTATCGAACATACTGTTAAATATAGCCGACTTGTAAAATATCGAGTTAATCATCTCAATGATCAGTCTAATGCGAAACTAGGTTAAGTGAACTAGGTTAAACTTTTGTACACCCTAGAATAGCGTGATGGTAGGATGCCCTAGAAGTCGCTGAACTTATTCGGGCCCACAGGTAGCTATACTCAAATTTGACCATTGTACTAGACTTAAGTAAAACTCTACCTCTGTATCACCTACCTCTGTATCTCCTGTGGTAAATAAATTGTTTAAAATTGTTTAAATTGTTTAAATTGAATACAATTCATTTCACTCGACTTGTGCGCTTTTTACACATGAACACATTCAACACAATCATATTGTACACAAAAGCACATGTTACCAAAAGTAGACACTCACCCCAGACGGTTTTATGGAGGACACGGTACAACTACATTGTAGTGAACGCCTTCTGCCGCACTTCAGTCTAAATTTCATAAATTAATAAAACTACCTTCTAAAAATTGAATAAAGCTAACGCAATCATTATTACAATTTTAGATCACTATTGTCATTCAACATTACCCCGAAATCTATTAAAATTTGACCAAAAATATTTAAACATTTTTCGAGCATCAGCTCTCATCGCGTTTTCACGCAGAACCATTTCGCAAGCTCCGATAGCCATTTTTCAGGCAGAGTCGTCATTCTCGTATCGACTCTCCTGAGTAGTGCTTGGGCCCCAGAGCGGGCATTTGTAAGTATCAAGTGTTTAATGTTAAGTGTTTTCAGTGTGCCTAAGTATGATTCCGATAGCGTAAGAGTAGTGAGCAAACTTAGGATCATCTCCTCCTTTGTTTTTAGTCCGTGCAAGCGCTTAAGCGGGCGCAAGTGCTCAAGCTTACTGCGCCATTTTTGTCACTCTTTGTGTTTCTTTTTTTGTGTTTACAGTCTGATTAATCTTGTTTCTCAATTGTTGTATTGTTTTAATTAAGTTAGGTTTTCAATCAATTTTAATTCTTTTAGTTCACAGTCAACGTAAGCTCATTCTGAATCAATTTACGTAAATCTTTGTTTTATGAAGTCTTGCTCAGAATTATCCATATAAATACCTAATTACATTTGACAACATGTTTTCCTAATAGAATCAGTATTCGTATACTTAAATATTTTTTCCCCTGAATTTAATTGAGCGTTGTTAGCCTTTTTGCTAAGTCACTGTAACTTTGCTTTCCAGCTTCAGTTGTTTTACTGCTGTGTCTTTTTTATATGCTACTCCTTTTTATATGAGTGAATCAAGTCACAACAGCCAACTTGCAGCATTTAGCTAGCTACTTTCATAATACCTGGAAGCCAACCAGTAGAATTAAATTCCATTTGCCAATTACTTACCGATGGTGTAACTGCTTGTGTTATCAGGATAGAGTTTGTGACCAGTTGGTCTGAAACACCGATTTGGTGTTAAGATGATTCAGGCTGTGACTCGGGCGCTAGAGCTGCGGACTGGTCTTATCACCAGACTTCTGCCATTGTTCTTCCTGTAAATGTAGCAGTTAGCACAGTCTTGCACATGTGTATGAATAGACTCGTTACCGTGCAAAGTAATGCAAGTCACCTGCTCCCTCACAGGATCGACTGGACCACACATTCATGCACTCACAAACACGTATGAAACCAAACCATAACCCCTTAATTGCAGTCACTCTGCATTAGGAAATCAAGGAGCTTACCTCCTCCTGGTTCACTCTCCGAGTTTACTCTCCTGGTTCACTCTCCGAGTTCATTCTCCAAGTTTTGCCTCCAAGTGTTTCCCTACAAGTTTCTCCTCCTCTTCAAACTTCACTAAACTGGAAGGCCTGCATCCCTGCAGCTAAGCCACTAAAACCTCCATGTAGAGACCATTGGGTCGAGAGTCCCCTTTCTTACCGAGTTTTCCCAACCGGTAACTATTCCCATACTCATCACTCAATTCACTACTCACTTAGTGTCGGAACCTCCCACACTTACATCATCGACTTCACACTCCAGCACACGCTTCCACAAGCCTGAGCTGAACGAATCGTCTGAAGTCCTGCAACCTCCTCGGACTCTCCCCAAGAACGTCTCACGAACCAAGCCTCAAGCCTCGCACTTCGGCGTTCAACCTCCACTAATAAATCCCATACCGGCGAGTGAAACTATTCTCTCATTTTCCCCAGTGTTGGCTTGTGGTAATTTTGTTGTTTCATGGGTTATTAGACGCTAGAAATATTGCGTCCGAACACCCTTGTCAAACTCCTTCTGAGTCAGTGGCCATATCAATTCATTTTCAATTCAATGCGCGTCCCCTCGCGCTGGTGACCCTGTCAAAAGTAAAACTTGAATTACGCCCCCTCAGGCCAAAGTTTAGAACATCGTGCTGGTGGTTGTTGGGAAATGGCTGGTGTCTACCACTTGACGATCGGCTTTGGCAAAATGTTGCCATAGAGCCTTTAGTATTTCGATGCGTGATGCGCTTGTGAAATATTGTTTTTTGGTGTCGATAAAATGCAATTTAAATCGCAACCAACACTTTAGTTTTAATATATAATTCATTATAATGTATTTAGAATTTTACCAGGCACCACATATTTGTATTTAGGTTATTCAATTTACTGAGGGCAATTTTTAACCCAGCACAACAACCAGTGCGTTGCTATTTATGTGGGCAAAGCCTGCTGAATTTTTGGAGCGGGTGAGTTTGATCACAGGTGCAGAGCCTGGTGGTGATGTCTCATCATGGGAATAGTAATTAAGATCAAGGTATGCTGAATTTAGCTAATGCTGGTTTACTCAGTTAATGCCGTGAATGGAGGCAGTTTAAGCTTTTAAGCTAGACTAGTAGATAATCTAAAGGTAAAGGCCCAGGGATTGGTGTTTGTGGTGTTTGTGTGACGTTGGAGAATCTGGAAATATTCAAGGACGCTGGATGACAATATCCACGGAAAGACACAGAAGAAGACCACAAACACTGTTCACCCAGCAGCTCTAAATTCACACAACGGGGAAAACCGTGAGTCCTATCTAATGATCTCCATCGCGTTTTTATTTCTCTTTTTTAAAGCTCAATGATAGAATAAGGACAGATTAAACATGCTGGCAATATAACCTTCTCCTATTCTCCCGATTTCAATATAAGCCGGACACGAACAAGAAATCAATTGTGTCAAAATCGTAAATGGTTAGACATATTATTAGAAACGACATGCGATTTCTGTACGCGATCGGGGGCATAATTTTTAACCACGATCATCATATAAATCCTGGCAAATTGTAATACGTCCATATGGCGCCACAACCAATGTTTTTGGCACAATGAGTCTCACACTATTTTACGAAGCCCCCAGGCAGCAAAACACCGTCACTGTGCTGACTATACATGGAAATATTGAACACTGCACAAGTGTGCTGAATATGTATGTGATAATCTTTAACAATGCACAAGTGTGCTGAATATAAATGGGATAATCTTTAACACCGCACAAGTGTGCTGAATATACATGGAATACTGAACACCTTAAACACACGCCTACGTCGTTCATAAGAAAGCTTAGAACTGCTAAAAATACACGTAAAAATATTTAAGAAACTAGTAAGGGCAACAGGGAAAAACATTCACCATTGTGAGTTTAAATCTAACACTGACATCACTGCACTTATTTATACTCACGAGACGAAATCCTTTCGACACCAATTCAAAGCACAAAATGACGCTAGGGGACGCGTGGGTGGATGTTGCCACCACGCCTAGGTCTAACTCAAGCGGTTGTTTGGTGTTAGTTCATCTTTGTGTGATTTACACAAAAACATTAAGATTAATACTTTATAATTAGAAAATTATTAGTAATAATTTGAAGTAAGATAGTTTATGCCAATAAATGTGTTGTTTAAATGTTAATGAGAAATTTAATCAATTGAGACATTTTTGTAGCGACTGCTACAGTTATGAGGCTTTTTGTAGCGACTACAACACTGAGTTCTTTTTCCTCACGGGAGGAATCACCGAGCAGTACTGCCAAGATTCGAACTGCCAACATCTTCTCTTGAAAGGCGCGCTCTTTATCACTCGACCAGGGTAACCGCATGGGTGGGTGAACATGTGTAAATTATCATACTTTCTCGTAATGAAGGGAGTGCTCTCAACCAGTTGGCTACAGTGACCGCACGGGTAGGTAAACATGTGTAAATTATCAGACTGAGAAAGGATTGAAGAATCATCTTCTGACTACAATTGGATACATTACAAACTGAAACGTTGTTGAAAAAATAGTAGGAATACATCATGGTAAGGATAGCCTTATTTGCTCGACAGCATGTATGAACTTTGAACTTCTCCCAAGTGGGAAAATAATTGAATTTGACTTTTAAAGGTTGAATAGCGAGGAATTTAGTAATTACACAAGTGGATGTTCTTTTCTAAGGGGAGGTCACCATTTGCCGTCGAACGGCAACACTTAATTGATAAACAAATGACTTAATCTGACTCAGAAGGATTTATGTGTGTGGGTAATTCGGGTTGCCTTACTGACATCCATTCTCACTTGCACGATTGACCTCTGCAGGATAATGAAGGAACTGTATACGCTCGCCTTGTTTTTATTTTGTTGACTCTGAGTGCCGTGACTACTGCAGCAGTATGGAGATCCACTTCTTGAGGAAGGAGGTCCGGGTCCAGTGAGTAGCCGCACTTCAGCAGGTGCCGCGGCTCGAGGGAATCCGGGGAGGATCCCGGCGAGAGTGGATTTGTTAGTGTAATATTCCGCAGGTGCGGTAACAGTTTTGGTTATATGAGTATCCCGAAGGAGGTAGTTATTTCTGCTAGTGCCTTGTGGCTTGAGTAGTTGATTGATAGCCGTGTGGCTTGGTTTGGTTGATAGCCGTGTGGCTTGGTTTGGTTGATAGCCGTGTGGCTAATAGAGTATGGGAATTGTTAATTGAATGTTGGTGGTGATTGTCTGTGTGTCGGCTTCGGAGGTTCTTCTGTACGGGGAGAGAGCTTGGATTACTTGTTCAAGCATGATAACACACGGAGAAACAGTCGCTACGCAAGCCAGGCTGCGAGCTTTACTGCTGAATTACAGGATTGCCTCATATGGAGGATTATATGCGGGTGCCTCGGCCCAATTCTGGCGCCTGAACAAGGGCGAGGCAGTCGCAACAATAAGTACTCGTATGGACAATCATGAATCTCCCTACATGCCCTTACTTCCCCAAACTAGTATTCTCCGGGTACTATTAATCGTGACGCGTCGTGTACGACCATCTCCGAATTGGAGTGCAAGATTAATACATGAGATAAGAATATTACTGGGTAGGCAATGTAAGTTAGTTTGTCTTCATTAATATTAAAGGCTTTTGCCGCCCAATAATCTACGCTTTGACTGCTATTTACAATGAGTATCTTAAAAATTGGCAGTGTTTAATTCGAACGTTTACGCTAAGCCGCAGTCGAGGGCTGACTGTACTGATCCTAACTAAGGCTAGAATTGTCATAAGGATTACTTGACTTAAGCTAGGAATTGTGCCAGAGAGGGCACGTACAGTCTAATTATTGTTATTATTTATTATTATTTGAGAAATCCCTGGTCTCCCTGGCTTGAACGTGAAAGGTGTCCTACGAGAGGAGAGAGGAAGATAACATTTGGAAAGGGTAGAGGGAACGCGGAATCTATGCACAAAGTGCACAGAATTGGTAGTTGAGGAGGAGGTTCAGAGCACAAGAAGGATTTAGAAAACATTGATCATGAGGATACATATCAGAATAGTATTAGGCATCCTATGAGTTATAATGACAACAACCACTGGAGGTAGCCGGCATTGCCAAGAGGTCAAAGGAACAGGTAGCTATAGTTGAAGGCGACCAATTACTGGTTAAACCAAATTTAACCCCCAATCAGATAATTGGATGATTTCTGGATAAGAATTTCCAGGGGTTGGGAATTTAGAACATTCGGAGACTTTCAGAGGTAAGCATAATCACCCTAATTTAGCTAAATCAGGTAACGACTAATTATTAACATTTTTTAATACACAAATTGACCTAACCAAAAATCAATAGTAAGAGTCGTCCTAAAGTGATTTTGATAGTAATTCTTGCTACCGACACTACACATTGTTACACGCAATCAGACAGTGGGATAGTGTTGATCAGAAATATGATTATTTGAAGTAAGTAACTACCGAAGATACAATCTCTATTGGTGTAAATACCCTATCATAGCTTATTTCCCGAGATATGAAATTTAAACATTGACTAACAATTCAAGGGAATACCAACAATTATTTGAATCTGACTTAATAAGCATACAAAAATTGAGAACACACTTAATTAAAAACTGGAACACACAAAAGGTGGCGAAACACTAATGAGACCTTGGCGATCAATAGATTATTCCAATTCAATTGATTAGAGGCTTGAGCACATCAGCAGCCTTTGCCTGGACAAACTAAGGTGGCATACCCAGTAACAACTGAGCCTAAGGTCTCACTTAATTAATCTATTATGGTAAAAAAATCTACAGCATCTGCTAAATGCAAATGAACTAGAAAACACATGTTCCCAGTTTTTCCTAACTGAAATAATCAATGTACAATGACTATTTAATTAAATTTACTAACTATCTATTCTTCAGAACTAAGAATTATTTGTGTTTTTCTAATTGATTATCTACCTAATTTAATTTAGAAATACAGTTGTGGCAATAATTGGTAATTGATGCAGGACTAGATGCATTCAGAAGGATACATCTGTGACTACAATGATAATTGGTGCTAGCCTAACTTGATAAAAAATAAACACATATTGAAATATTGGCCTAAAAATATTTTAGACAAAAAGGGGAAATTCTAATCCTGAGAGAAATAACATCACATTGAAATGTTGACATAAAAATTATTTTAAGAAAAAGGAGAAATTTAGCCTGAATAAAATAACATCATATTGAAATGTTGAAATAAAAATTATTTTAAGAAAAAGGGGAATTTTAGCTTGAATAAAAGTAACATCATATTAGAAAGGTTGACATAAGAATTATTTAAAACAAAAGGGAAAATTTTAGCTTGAATGAAAATAACATCATATTGAAATGTTGAATAAAATTAATTTAAAACAAAAGTGGAAATTTTAGCTTGGATAAAAATAACATCATGTTGAAATGTTGACATAAAAATTATTTTAAAAACAAAAGGGAAATTTTAGCTTGGATAAAAATAACATCAATACCCAAAGGAAAATACCCTGTGGGAAACACAAGTTCTAGGCAAGAAATCCTAACATTTAAGACACTGGTATGTTGAGGCAATTCAGCTTACTATTTATACACTAATAGTGTTGGCAATTGACATATAATGTATATATATAGTTACCCGTAGATTATCACACACAAACTTTAATTCTCACCAGAGACAATTGCCCCTCTGGGGCCCAACACTAACACAGGAGCATCGAATACCAGAATGACGCCTCTGCCTGAAAATGTCTATCAGAACTTGCCAAATGGTTCTGCGTGAAAACGCGATGCGAGCTCACGCTCGAAAAATGTTTAAATATTTTTGGTCAAATTTTAATAGATTTCGGGGTAATGTTGAATGACAATAGTGATCTAAAATTGTAATAATGGTTGCGTTAGCTTTATTTAATTTTTAGAAGGTAGTTTTATTAATTTATGAAATTTAGACTGAAGTGCGGCAGAAGGCGTTCGCTACAGCTGCCCTCCCCCCAAAGGAGACCGAAAGGTCTGGTAACAGTGAAGCTGTTACTTGTAAAGTGCAAGTCAAAAATACGAAGGAGAGATTCCAAAAGATGCTTCGACAGAAGAAAATAGATGAAAATAGTGGAAGGTTAACTGTGGGACTATGAAAGTTTCAGCTCGGATCCCGAACTGGGACCATAAAAGAATCTGTGAGGTTAGCATCACTGGGCATACGGTGCCAGAGTATCCGCCGAAATGGGGGCCCGAATTACTTGATTCCAACTGCGTTCTTTGAACGGTGTAACGGGGAATCTAGAATTGGTCGACTTCCACGTCTTTAGGAAATTCAAAGCGAACTAAGACGTACGAATTCATTGGCTCGACAGGTGTTGACCTGAGGCGAAGTCGCCGTCTAGGTTTTTATAGTATGCCATAGTACAAAAAAAAATCCGTTCCTTCCTTCCCAAAACACATATGCCGGTTACAACGGCAATTGTGCGACGTGAGTCGTTTGCACAACCACCCTAGTCAACGTGCGTGCTCCTCAGGCGTCCCCAAGGCTACCAACACACCAACCGGGCAGCAATACAAAAAATGGAAGATCGGGAAAGACTTAGTCAAGTGATGGTAAAATATTTGCGCTGAGCATTCCGTTCCCGTATGGGGTACGGAGAACTATTAAAGGACAACCGGTGTACAGACGGCCGTTCCTTTACATATTTAAGTTGCTCAGGATGGCAAGGTAGTGTTTCGCACATAGACATTTTTTGTTTACTTTTGTGCTTCAGTAGCAATGGTGCTGCAGTAGCAATGGAAATTGAGAAGATTGTTAGTTAGGAGCTTCAGTAGCAATGGAAATAATCCTAGAAGGTCTCCTATGGTTTGCTTCAGTAGCAATGGAAATGCATGAAGAGTTTTGTAAAAGGTGGCTTCAGTAGCAATGGAAAAAACATGAAGAATTTGTTAGAATAGGCTGCAGTAGCAATAACTTATAATTAGGGAAGAGTTTAGGGAGGAAATGCTATGTTTGACTACTGAATAATGAGGAGCAGAGTACTACCTCCTTCAAGACAACCACCAACAGAAGTCGACAGCACTGGCATGCGCTCATCAACCCACAAAGGACAACTGTGCAAGTGAAAAACACTCTGGTATTAATGCTATTAATAGTCACCAATATGAACTTTGAACTTCTCCCAAGTGGGAAAATAATTGAATTTGACTTTTAAAGGTTGAATAGCGAGGAATTTAGTAATTACACAAGTGGATGTTCTTTTCTAAGGGGAGGTCACCATTTGCCGTCGAACGGCAACACTTAATTGATAAACAAATGACTTAATCTGACTCAGAAGGATTTATGTGTGTGGGTAATTCGGGTTGCCTTACTGGCATCCATTCTCACTTGCACGATTGACCTCTGCAGGATAATGAAGGAACTGTATACTCTCGCCTTGTTTTTATTTTGTTGACTCTGAGTGCCGTGACTACTGCAGCAGTATGGAGATCCACTTCTTGAGGAAGGAGGTCCGGGTCCAGTGAGTAGCCGCACTTCAGCAGGTGCCGCGGCTCGAGGGAATCCGGGGAGGATCCCGGCGAGAGTGGATTTGTTAGTTTAATATTCCGCAGGTGCGGTAACAGTTTTGGTTATATGAGTATCCCGAAGGAGGTAGTTATTTCTGCTAGTGCCTTGTGGCTTGAGTGGTTGATTGATAGCCGTGTGGCTTGGTTTGGTTGATAGCCGTGTGGCTTGGTTTGGTTGATAGCCGTGTGGCTAATAGAGTATGGGAATTGTTAATTGAATGTTGGTGGTGATTGTCTGTGTGTCGGCTTCGGAGGTTCTTCTGTACGGGGAGAGAGCTTGGATTACTTGTTCAAGCATGATAACACACGGAGAAACAGTCGCTACGCAAGCCAGGCTGCGAGCTTTACTGCTGAATTACAGGATTGCCTCAAATGGAGGATTATATGCGGGTGCCTCGGCCCAATTCTGGCGCCTGAACAAGGGCGAGGCAGTCGCAACAATAAGTACTCGTATGGACAATCATGAATCTCCCTACATGCCCTTACTTCCCCAAACTAGTATTCTCCGGGTACTATTAATCGTGACGCGTCGTGTACGACCATCTCCGAATTGGAGTGCAAGATTAATACATGAGATAAGAATATTACTGGGTAGGCAATGTAAGTTAGTTTGTCTTCATTAATATTAAAGGCTTTTGCCGCCCAATAATCTACGCTTTGACTGCTATTTACAATGAGTATCTTAAAAATTGGCAGTGTTTAATTCGAACGTTTACGCTAAGCCGCAGTCGAGGGCTGACTGTACTGATCCTAACTAAGGCTAGAATTGTCATAAGGATTACTTGACTTAAGCTAGGAATTGTGCCAGAGAGGGCACGTACAGACTAATTATTGTTATTATTTATTATTATATGAGAAATCCCTGGTCTCCCTGGCTTGAACGTGAAAGGTGTCCTACGAGAGGAGAGAGGAAGATAACATTTGGAAAGGGTAGAGGGAACTCGGAATCTGTGCACAAAGTGCACAGAATTGGTAGTTGAGGAGGAGGTTCAGAGCACAAGAAGGATTTAGAAAACATTGATCATGAGGATACATATCAGAATAGTATTAGGCATCCTATGAGTTATAATGACAACAACCACTGGAGGTAGCCGGCATTGCCAAGAGGTCAAAGGAACAGGTAGCTATAGTTGAGGGCGACCAATTACTGGTTAAACCAAATTTAACCCCCAATCAGATAATTGGATGATTTCTGGATAAGAATTTCCAGGGGTTGGGAATTTAGAACATTCGGAGACTTTCAGAGGTAAGCATAATCACCCTAATTTAGCTAAATCAGGTAACGACTAATTAATAACATTTTTTAATACACAAATTGACCTAACCAAAAATCAATAGTAAGAGTCGTCCTAAAGTGATTATGATAGTAATTCTTGCTACCGACACTACACATTGTTACACGCAATCAGACAGTGGGATAGTGTTGATCAGAAATATGATTATTTGAAGTGAGTAACTACCGAAGATACAATCTCTATTGGTGTAAATACCCTATCATAGCTTATTTCCCGAGATATGAAATTTAAACATTGACTAACAATTCAAGGGAATACCAACAATTATTTGAATCTGACTTAATAAGCATACAAAAATTGAGAACACACTTAATTAAAAACTGGAACACACAAAAGATGGCGAAACACTAATGAGACCTTGGCAATCAATAGATTATTCCAATTCAATCGATTAGAGGCTTGAGCACATCAGCAGCCTTTGCCTGGACAAACTAAGGTGGCATACCCAGTAACAACTGAGCCTAAGGTCTCACTTAATTAATCTATTATGGTAAAAAAATCTACAGCATCTGCTAAATGCAAATGAACTAGAAAACACATGTTCCCAGTTTTTCCTAACTGAAATAATCAATGTACAATGACTATTTAATTAAATTTACTAACTATCTATTCTTCAGAACTAAGAATTATTTGTGTTTCTCTAATTGATTATCTACCCAATTTAATTTAGAAATACAGTTGTGGCAATAATTGGTAATTGATGCAGGACTAGATGCATTCAGAAGGATACATCTGTGACTACAATGGTAATTGGTGCTAGCCTAACTTGATAAAAAATAAACACATATTGAAATATTGGCCTAAAAATATTTTAGACGAAAAGGGGAAATTCTAATCCTGAGAGAAATAACATCACATTGAAATGTTGACATAAAAATTATTTTAAGAAAAAGGAGAAATTTAGCCTGAATAAAATAACATCATATTGAAATGTTGAAATAAAAATTATTTTAAGAAAAAGGGGAATTTTAGCTTGAATAAAAGTAACATCATATTAGAAAGGTTGACATAAGAATTATTTAAAACAAAAGGGAAAATTTTAGCTTGAATGAAAATAACATCATATTGAAATGTTGAATAAAATTAATTTAAAACAAAAGTGGAAATTTTAGCTTGGATAAAAATAACATCATGTTGAAATGTTGACATAAAAATTATTTTAAAAACAAAAGGGAAATTTTAGCTTGGATAAAAATAACATCAATACCCAAAGGAAAATACCCTGTGGGAAACACAAGTTCTAGGCAAGAAATCCTAACATTTAAGACACTGGTATGTTGAGGCAATTCAGCTTACTATTTACACACTAATAGTGTTGGCAATTGACATATAATGTATATATATAGTTACCCGTAGATTATCACACACAAACTTTAATTCTCACCAGAGACAATTGCCCCTCTGGGGCCCAACACTAACACAGGAGCATCGAATACCAGAATGACGCCTCTGCCTGAAAATGTCTATCAGAACTTGCCAAATGGTTCTGCGTGAAAACGCGATGCGAGCTCACGCTCGAAAAATGTTTAAATATTTTTGGTCAAATTTTAATAGATTTCGGGGTAATGTTGAATGACAATAGTGATCTAAAATTGTAATAATGGTTGCGTTAGTTTTATTTAATTTTTAGAAGGTAGTTTTATTAATTTATGAAATTTAGACTGAAGTGCAGCAGAAGGCGTTCGCTACACATGTATAAGATGGGTTGTAGTGAATCTCTATCCCGCAACCCAGTCGAAATTTCGAAATTCTCAGAACGATCATCTAAAAATTCAGTAAAATAAATTCGACCATTAGCATAAAATCACATTACGAAATTCACTAATCTCTATCCTCAATTTTATTAAAATTGTGTAACGAAATAAATTCAATCTCTAAAAATTCACATTTGCTTCTTAACGGAACCTCTCACGGACGCGCGACAGCAACATCGTATGCGATCGAGCGCTCATTGTCTCATTTCATACAGAGAGTGCATATATAGGTGTTGTTGGCTGGTGAGATTATAATACTGTGCTTTTGTGTGTGATAATCTACGGGTAACTGTAGCATACCGCTACATAAGCGTAAAAATTATAAATTTGCCATTCTCACTGAAATAAATTAATTAGTAGCATTAAAAATATTACACTAATTTATTATTAATTATTTTCTACTTCTAATTCGTAATCATTGAAGTTTTTGTGTAAATGCATGAAATAATAAAAATAACACTTGACATTTTTCGAGAGAGAAGCCCTCTGGTGGCAATACTGCGCAATGCGCGTCTCGATTCAAACAGCCATTCTTACTCTGGCGTCCTACCTTTAGCGTTGTACAGCAAATTCTCGTGAGTTTTTTTAAATGTGTTAGAAAATTATCGTGTTCCTTTTCGTCGTGTCAGTGAGTATTAATAAGTTACAGTGCAGTGTTATCAAGTTACGTAGTTATTCGTGGGGGAATATTGAGGCAGCATGTGTCTCATTCTTGTGTGTCTTTTCTCAGCGTGACTTAGCGTAAAGATATTGCGTGCCGGTCATGATTTTATTATCAAAGCATAACCATGTTCGATGTGCATTGCATTTCCGTGTCATGATTTTATTATCAAAGCATAATCATGCTCGTTCCTTTTTTCCTTTCGAGAATCTATTAACCTACGATAATTTCTGCTTGAATGAACGCGGCGAAAATTGCCGGCGTTTCGTTCGATAGCGTCTTTGTGTAATGGCGGAACCTCGCATCGCCATCTCTTGTCATTACTCTGTGATTATAAATACTATAGGCATGTGTATAGTAGCATTTATTCTTTTTTTTGTAGTTTAAATTACGAAAAGTATTCATGCCTATGCTTGATAAATTTTGGTATTTCATTTCTTAATTCCATACTCTTCTGGAAACCTTTACGCGTGCGCAAATTGCTAGCGGTTTTGGCTTAGGCCGACGCGTAAGCCGCCGGTTAACTCGCCACGCGTAACTTCGTGCTTTCGTGTTTTCTTTCTTCGCGTATTTTCCGCCTGTGAAATCAACGTTTAGGTTTCCCCTTCCTTTCATCATTGGGGATACATATGATTATTTAATTCCTTTATTATTGCATATGATATCTACTAAGATTTTTCAGTAGGATTTATATCCATAAACTTTAGGATTTTAATGTTTTTTTTACTGCTTTCAAAAGTGCAGTCATTTGATATTTTCACCATTTTTCGTAGATCCCGTGTGTATTTGCCCGTAGTCTCTCTAAGGAATCACGATCTTTATTATTGGAAATTCTTAAGCCATTACTCAGAATTTAAAGCCCGAGGCATTAGTGATTAAACAATTTATTTCTTGATTAAGAATCTGTCCACCAAAAGTCTGTCCTATCTCTTTTGAGTTGCCAAAAGTGAGAATTTCAATGTAGCCGGAGCCAGACCTGTAGGAGTTTTTCGGATTGCTCCGGGTGGGAAGAGTTGTCATTATAATTGGGATTGCCAGTGATTGGAATGTCTTGATGTCTCTCCTGGAATGTTTCACCCAGCATCTTGGACCCCTGTGCAGGACTTCTACAGCATCGCCATACACACAAATCATTATCCCTGGGTCTTGAGCTTTGCCTTTAACTCAGCCTAGAGTTTCACGTCAACCAACGCCACCACACATTATCCCTGGGTTAACCTTGAGTGCCAAGTTAATTGCTATTCTCACATAAGCAGTGACTAAACTTGCTACTACTAATCTGAGCAAGTAATTCAACTTGCTCCTGCTAATGTGCCGACGTGATTCTGCTCACATGAGCCTGATTTAACTGCTCCCGCACACCCCACATTATTTTGGAGTCATTAGTTCTACCTGCACTAATTCACTGATCTGCGCTCAATCACCTAAAATTGCCTAATTCAACTTCCCAAATACAACTCACTCACCCTGGCTTACTCCATCTCGTGCCGGCCTTCGTCAACGCCAGCCTGGTCCTCCGGCAAGGATTGCCCACCTAGACAAGCTCTCCGAGATCAAGATCCAAGCCAGTTTTTCCTGGTTTCCTCTGCAAATAAATTCCGCCTGAATACGAGCTGAGTTCCAAAAACGTTTTCATTTTCCTTCTCATAATTTTCCCTTACGCTTCGAGAATTGATCGAGTTTTTCTTAGCCGTTCAAATTAATATTTACATTCAACCACCCAACGGCGAAAGATTAAAAACCCGACACTGGTGCATTGGCCGGGAAAGCTCGTAAAAATAAAAATTCAACTCGAAGTGTTTGAGAGATTGTGAGAGGATAATGTTGGCGTATCATTGTAGTGATAAGTTTTTCCCATTTCGTGGTAGTTTGAGAAATTTCCTGTGGGTTTGTCCGTGCTAATATCTCTCTGAGCAGCTCTAACAAAAAAATTTTTTTCAGCGCCATTTCCTGTCCTTGTTTGTTTATTTCATGTGCCTCAGTAGGTAGGGAAAATATTTTTTTTCTATTTCCGTGCTGTGCATTTACTTCTGACTACCGCAAAAATCTTCGCTTCCATTCTCTCTTTTCCCGTGTTCTTCAACGTTATTGATTGATTGAGTAGGTAGAAAAATAATTTTTTTTTACCTGCTTTAATTTTGTGCCTACGCAAATTGCCGCATACCGCAAAAATTTTTTTTCTCGTTTCCAATTTCATATTTCCTTCCTTCTGTTTCAACTTAATTTGAATGAGTGAGTAGGTAAAGCATTAACGCAAACCCTTGCTACCTCATCCCAAGTCTTAGGCACTGATATCATTAATTGCATCCCAAAAAGAGATTGCTAGCATGCCTGACTCAGATAATGATGATCGAGCACACACAAATCCCATTAGGCTCCCTCCTTTCATTCCAGGGGACGCGCACACCTGGTTCAACCAGGTGGAAGCTGTGTTTAGGTATAATAGGATAAATCAGGAGATAGACAAATTCTACGCGCTTGTGAGCGCTGCGCCCACAAAACTACTTAATGATTCTAATGACATATTAGAAAACCCTCCAGATCGCAATCCTTACGGAATCTTGAAAGGCAAAATCTTGGCAAGGCTTCAGATGTCCGACGCGGACAAATTCCGAAGTCTTGTAGATGCCTCAGCAATTCCATCTGTCTCTGCTTCTTTCTCTCCTTCTTCGCTCGTTAAAGAGTTACGGAAACTCGCTACGGGAGTTGCCGTAGCTGAGGGATTTCTGAAGGAAGTTTTCATGACCAAGCTGTCACCTAATGTGCGTCCTTTTTTATCGCTAGCAGGGCCCGAGCAAACGTTAGAGAAATTAGCGGAAGCCGCAGAGACTGTGATTAGAAATATCAATTTGCCACGAGAACCACAAGTTGCTTCCCTGAATGTAGCAGCTACAACTTTTAGCCCGTCCAATACGGCGCCTAGTGAATCCTCAGCCACAATAGATAAGCTGCAGCAGGACATCGCTGAAATAAAGCAAGCTCTTCAAAATTTTCAAATAGGTCAGAGTCAAAGTGTGGCTCACATTCAGCAAGGCCCAGGGAGATTCCAAAGCCACCAAAATGCCTACGACTATCCCTATGACTATCACTCTAACTATCCTCCTCCTCCTCCTCAACGCTTTGATAGAGGTAGATCTTTTGATAGGTCAAATCAAGACCGCCGCTTCAGGTCGCGCTCTCGTGATGCTAGTAGCAACTTGTGCTGGTACCACATGAAATTTGGTGACCAAGCTCGCAAATGTGCCTCTAGATACTGTCCTCGTTATACCGAAATGACGTCGGGAAACGCCATCAGCGACGCATAGTAGCGAGTACTGCGCTGCCTCATTCCCAGACTACTCGCCTCTTGACCATTCACGATCCCGTCACCAAGTATCGATTTTTAATTGACACTGGATCCAGTGTATCAATTATCCCAGCCACAGTGAAAGACAAAAACAAACCATGGTTGGCGACCTTACGCGCCGCAAACGGCACGCCAATACCCTGTTACGGTGAGAGAATATTAGAGTGCGGTCTGGGATTGAGGAGAACATTCAGATTCACCTTCATGATAGCTGATGTTCAAGAACCAATAATTGGTGCTGATTTTTTAGCCAAATTTGGCATCATTGTAGACGTTAAGAATCGATGTATTAGGGACGAGGAGACACAGATCTCAATTCCCGCTTGCAGCATAACTAGAGCTAATGTCTTGCATTCCTTCTCGATTGCTTTCAAGGAGGAGTGCATGTTTGAACAGGAACTTAAAAATTTCCCAGCATTAACAAACCCTAACTTAGTTTCTAACAGCATGCAAACATGTACAAAGCACTTCATAGAGACGCAGGGTCCGCCAGTTTTCTCCCGTGCTAGGCGACTGCCGCCCGATCGATTGGCGTTAGCTAAGAAAGAATTCGCTAGGATGCTCGAAGATGGCATCATTCGCACTTCCAAACGCCCTTGGGCTAGCCCTCTTTTGCTAGTACCCAAGGCTAACGGTGAATTCAGACCGTGCGGGGATTTCCGCAGGTTGAACGCCGTTACTTTACCTGATCGATATCCTATCCCCTACCTTCACGATTTCAGTGCAAATTTAGAGGGAGCACAAATTTTCTCTAAGATCGACCTTCAGTCCGCCTTTCATCAAATTCCCTTGGATGAGTCTGCGATTCCTAAGACCGCGGTAATCACTCCGTTCGGTCTCTTCGAATTCTTAAAGATGCCATACGGCTTGAGGAACGCTCCTCAGACGTTCCAAAGGCACATGGCTGAAATTTTCTCTGATCTCACTTTCGCTTATGTCTATCTAGACGACATCCTTGTGGCGTCCACAACCCCAGAGTTGCACAAAGACCATCTTAGGGTCGTTTTTCAAAGATTGTCCGACAATGGACTCCTCGTAAATCCTGCAAAATGTGAGCTCGGAAAGCCATCACTGATTTACTTAGGTCATGAAATCTCTAGCCTAGGTCTAAAACCTTTGCCTTCCAAAGTAGAAGTGATCAAAAACTTTCCTCTTCCACAGACCCAGAAGGAACTAAGAAGGTTCCTAGGTTCTGTTAACTTCTACCATCGTTTCATACGCAACTGTGCTCAAACTTTAGCGCCCTTGTCTGACCTCCTCGAACCGAAACGAAAAGGCAAATCTATAGAGGTAAAATGGACAGACGCAGCACGGGGAGCGTTCGAAGAGATAAAACATAAGTTAGCAACCGCGACTGAACTATCCTACCCTATTGCTAATGCTGATTTCAGCCTCGTTGTTGACGCATCCAGTTCCGCCGTAGGTGCTGTGTTGCAACAACAAGTAGGTACTAATATCTCTCCTCTTGCTTTCTTTTCCAAAAAGCTGTCGCCCACTGAGCGTGGTTATAGCGCGTTCGGTAGGGAACTTCTTGCTATCTACCTATCTGTGAGACACTTTCGCTATGCTCTAGAGGCGAGGGAGTTTGTGATCTACACAGATCACAAACCTTTGACCTCAGCGATCAAAATGCCTTCTGAAAGACATTCCCCTAGGGAAGCCCGACACCTGGCGTTTATAAGTCAGTTCACCACTGACATTCGTTACATTAAGGGACTAGACAATACTGTAGCTGATTGTCTTTCCAGAATCAATTCTGTCCAAACCAGTGGTGAAATCACCTTCGGCAACATTGCTAATGCTCAGAAGGAGGATCCTGAACTTCAGGACCTTCTCAAACCTTCTAACACTTCCTCTCCAAAACTAACCTTGGTTGACGGCGTGTACCGTGATGCCGAGCGACCCTCACGTTTGTATCTTCCTGCGACGCTCCGCAGAGTAGCTGTCCTCCACCTTCATTCCCTCTCTCATCCCGGTATTAACCGTACAGTGCGTTTGGTTTCTGATCGTTTCGTCTGGCCAGTGATGCGTAAGGAGGTCAAGCAAATTGTGCAAAATTGCCATGCGTGTCAGAGTAGTAAGGTGGTGAAACATAATCGTGCGGCGCTGCAGAGTTGTGCATTCACGGGTCACAAGTTTGACTCCATACACCTAGATTTGGTGGGTCCCTTGCCCGTATCGCGCGGTTATTCTTATTTGTTGACCATCATCGATAGGTTCACGCGTTGGGTTGAGGCTGTTCCTTTACCTGATACCCAAACTGAGACGGTAGCGCGCGCCTTCTTATCTAACTGGATCTCTAGATTTGGGGTTCCCTTAAGTGTCACACATGACCGGGGATCACAATTCACCTCCAAATTCTGGTGCGAGCTTAGTACCGCCTTAGGGTGTGCAAATACCTCCACTACAGCTTATCATCCGCAGTCAAATGGACTTGTTGAGAGAGTCCACAGAGACCTCAAGTCTGCCTTGCGCTGTCTTAATTGCAGTCACGATTGGACTGATAGACTCCCAGTAGTGCTACTTAGCATCAGAAACCTACACAGACAAGATCAGCAGTGCACAGCGGCTGAAATGTTGTACGGGAAGACGCTTCGTCTCCCCGGCGACATTGTTGACCCAAAACCTTTGCCTGAATTTTCATCCGCTGACCGTTCCGCTTATGTAACCTGCCTAAAAGATATTATGCGTAAGATCGAGTATGTGGCTCCACGAATGCCCCAGACTCAGGACAGGCTAGATCCTGCCCTGCAAGACTGCACACATGTGTATGTCCGCAATGATGCTATAAAACCTACACTCACGCGCCCTTATGATGGCCCATTCAAAGTACTTAAACGCAAGCAAAAATACTTCATCCTCGACAGATTCGGCTCACACGACCCTGTGAGCATTGATCGATTAAAAGTCGCATACACTTCTGATCATAGTGTAACTCATAACTCATCCTCCTCTCCGCAGATTTCTCCTTCCACTGAGACTCGATCGTATCTACCATCTCAGCTTCCTCAGTTGGCTGCCTTGTTGCCTAGTCAACTTGAGTGTAACCCTTTCTACGTGTCTGTACATTCAAACCCTATCTCTAACCCTGTCGTAGATTCTAACTCTAGTCCTCTTACTGACACAGCGACAAGTCTGGAGAGACCAGACGAGCCCGCTGCAGTAACTCCTGTTCCTAGGACTCTTGCCGATCTAAACTTGCAGACCCGTTTGGTGAAACTTCCCCGCTCAGTATCATTTGCCAATTGCCGAACTCGGCAGGGTCGTGTAGTTCGCCCTCCTTCCCGCTACAGATGATTGCAGCGGGTGGACCTTTCGGTCTGCGCCTTGGGGGGTAATGTAGCATACCGCTACATAAGCGTAAAAATTATAAATTTGCCATTCTCACTGAAATAAATTAATTAGTAGCATTAAAAATATTACACTAATTTATTATTAATTATTTTCTACTTCTAATTCGTAATCATTGAAGTTTTTGTGTAAATGCATGAAATAATAAAAATAACACTTGACATTTTTCGAGAGAGAAGCCCTCTGGTGGCAATACTGCGCAATGCGCGTCTCGATTCAAACAGCCATTCTTACTCTGGCGTCCTACCTTTAGCGTTGTACAGCAAATTCTCGTGAGTTTTTTTAAATGTGTTAGAAAATTATCGTGTTCCTTTTCGTCGTGTCAGTGAGTATTAATAAGTTACAGTGCAGTGTTATCAAGTTACGTAGTTATTCGTGGGGGAATATTGAGGCAGCATGTGTCTCATTCTTGTGTGTCTTTTCTCAGCGTGACTTAGCGTAAAGATATTGCGTGCCGGTCATGATTTTATTATCAAAGCATAACCATGTTCGATGTGCATTGCATTTCCGTGTCATGATTTTATTATCAAAGCATAATCATGCTCGTTCCTTTTTTCCTTTCGAGAATCTATTAACCTACGATAATTTCTGCTTGAATGAACGCGGCGAAAATTGCCGGCGTTTCGTTCGATAGCGTCTTTGTGTAATGGCGGAACCTCGCATCGCCATCTCTTGTCATTACTCTGTGATTATAAATACTATAGGCATGTGTATAGTAGCATTTATTCTTTTTTTTGTAGTTTAAATTACGAAAAGTATTCATGCCTATGCTTGATAAATTTTGGTATTTCATTTCTTAATTCCATACTCTTCTGGAAACCTTTACGCGTGCGCAAATTGCTGGCGGTTTTGGCTTAGGCCGACGCGTAAGCCGCCGGTTAACTCGCCACGCGTAACTTCGTGCTTTCGTGTTTTCTTTCTTCGCGTATTTTCCGCCTGTGAAATCAACGTTTAGGTTTCCCCTTCCTTTCATCATTGGGGATACATATGATTATTTAATTCCTTTATTATTGCATATGATATCTACTAAGATTTTTCAGTAGGATTTATATCCATAAACTTTAGGATTTTAATGTTTTTTTTACTGCTTTCAAAAGTGCAGTCATTTGATATTTTCACCATTTTTCGTAGATCCCGTGTGTATTTGCCCGTAGTCTCTCTAAGGAATCACGATCTTTATTATTGGAAATTCTTAAGCCATTACTCAGAATTTAAAGCCCGAGGCATTAGTGATTAAACAATTTATTTCTTGATTAAGAATCTGTCCACCAAAAGTCTGTCCTATCTCTTTTGAGTTGCCAAAAGTGAGAATTTCAATGTAGCCGGAGCCAGACCTGTAGGAGTTTTTCGGATTGCTCCGGGTGGGAAGAGTTGTCATTATAATTGGGATTGCCAGTGATTGGAATGTCTTGATGTCTCTCCTGGAATGTTTCACCCAGCATCTTGGACCCCTGTGCAGGACTTCTACAGCATCGCCATACACACAAATCATTATCCCTGGGTCTTGAGCTTTGCCTTTAACTCAGCCTAGAGTTTCACGTCAACCAACGCCACCACACATTATCCCTGGGTTAACCTTGAGTGCCAAGTTAATTGCTATTCTCACATAAGCAGTGACTAAACTTGCTACTACTAATCTGAGCAAGTAATTCAACTTGCTCCTGCTAATGTGCCGACGTGATTCTGCTCACATGAGCCTGATTTAACTGCTCCCGCACACCCCACATTATTTTGGAGTCATTAGTTCTACCTGCACTAATTCACTGATCTGCGCTCAATCACCTAAAATTGCCTAATTCAACTTCCCAAATACAACTCACTCACCCTGGCTTACTCCATCTCGTGCCGGCCTTCGTCAACGCCAGCCTGGTCCTCCGGCAAGGATTGCCCACCTAGCTAGACAAGCTCTCCGAGATCAAGATCCAAGCCAGTTTTTCCTGGTTTCCTCTGCAAATAAATTCCGCCTGAATACGAGCTGAGTTCCAAAAACGTTTTCATTTTCCTTCTCACAATTTTCCCTTACGCTTCGAGAATTGATCGAGTTTTTCTTAGCCGTTCAAATTAATATTTACATTCAACCACCCAACGGCGAAAGATTAAAAACCCGACATAACTATATTTAGGTATTGTATGTAAATTGTCAATAATAGTATTGTGCACGTAGTGAGAAAATTGACTAAATTTTCCAGTTTGCGAAATGCTTAGGAGCTTAATTAGAAGCAACTGGTTGGACTAACCAGGAGAATTATTCTCTTCAGCATGAGTTGTAGCTACCTAGTTACTGTCACTATTTTCAGATAATGAAATTGTCAATTCACTATTTCATGTAAAGCCATTTTTAAGGGAAATTTTCCCTTTTGATGTTTCATATTTTTCATAAGCCAATATTTAAGATGGTGTTATTCTTATCAAATTATAAATTTCCCCTTTTTATTTTTAATATTTTTCATAAGCCAATACTCAATATGGTGTTATTTGTATCAAGATTAGGATTTTCCCTTTTGTATCAAAAATAACTTCTTTAGCCAATATTCAATATGGTGTTATTTGTGTGATCAAGTTAGACTTGCATCAAATTATCAATTTATTTCTTTAATGTTTTTTTTAATCAAAGCAATCAAATTATCATTCTCAATTCTTTGACAGCTGTATTTTGTCACAGCTGTATTTTCAATTAAGTAGGGTTTTGATATAATCACGTGGTTGTAGTTTTTATGTACAGTCAACATTAAAAATCATTCTTAACAAATTTTATAGTCAACCTTTGTTGTGATGATAATCAGAACAAACCTTGTAAATACCAATAACTAAATACCTGATTTTCCTCATAGAATCAGTATTTATACATTAAATATTATTGATGTTTTTTTAGGTTAGTTAGGTGGTAATTGTATAATTCTTAGTCATTGTACATTGATTATTTCAGTTAGGAAGAACTGGGAACATGTGTTTTCTAGTTCATTTGCATTTAGCAGATGCTGTAGATTTTTACCATTAGCTATTAATTAAGTGAGGCAGGATACTCAGTTCACTGCTTATGCCATCTTAGTTTCGCCAGGCAAAGTTTTGCCTGTGTGAATTACTAGTGTAGAATTTTTAGCTTCATGCCGTTAGAAATATTAGAATTAAGATCTGGCTCCGAGCAAATTGTCAGTGCTCCGAAGTTGCTCCCCACTTGCACTCCGGCGCCAGAGTGCTGGTGGGGGTCGTTTTTCGAAGAGACTCCTCGCTTTGAGGCGGCATGTTAATGCCAGATTGTATGCAGCATAGCATGTGTTGATATGTGTTTTAATACCGTGTGCAATTTCACCCAGCGTCTTATTCCGTACAGGAAGCTACGAGACACTTTACATTCCACTGCCACGTCACCTACCTTTACCTTGCCCGATCATATCAAAAGGGTAAAATAACCCGGTAGCCCGACTTGGCAAAATAACTGCCTCCTTCATTGTTGCCTTTTCACTTCTAATAAACCCCCCATTACTGGACGGCAAGAGCAAGTATCCAATTCCTCCACCTCACTCAGAATTGAGACATCATTGGTTACAGCTAACCCAACTGCTGCATAACCTGCAAGTCTATATTCTAACACCATCAGAGGAATTGCAACTTACCGTCCTCACTTATCAGAGACGCTATTGCCGTCACTAACCACGGGATACCATTGCACACGACCTTCTCCACAATTACACTTCCGCATACCGACGCAGCTGTGAGCCTGTTGCAGTCCCTACTCAAGATCGGACGTCAACATCAGCGCACCTGGAAGACCCAATCTGACAGCCTCCAATAAAACCAGGCCAGAATTAAATAACCACATCTACTTTCTTATCCATTCGATGGTCCAGTTCCGAGGTGAAAATTATAGTATTTTGTGTTTGATTAAAGACGCCGGAAAGATCGCGTCCGAACCCCTCACTCTTAACTTCTCAGACGTCAGATGCCGTAAATCATTCAATTAGCTATTAAGTGTGTTTGGAAAAACACTGGTGACCTCGCCATTATTAAATGAACATCTTGTGAAATAGTTAAATTCCTCAATATTCAACTTTAACCTTCAAAAATCTAGATAAGCATAGAATTCAAACCGCTCTAAAGTAAAACTTGAGTAAAACCACCAAACTTGAAGTTCACAAAACCTTGAACTTTACAGGGTATTGTTCCACGAACAAAACTAGTAAAAAAAATTTTTAGTTCTTATATGGCAATACTGTAGTTCGAAATATATGTGGAAAAGATAAGGAAAGCTAGGACGAGCGCGTGCTAATGCGTTTCAGATATAAAGTTCAGTAAAAAAACTTGATGGCATGGCTTGTCTTGTTTTTCCTTGCACTTTCTTCAAGGAACAAGTTCCACCCATGCGTGTTAAGAGTTTTTCCTCATGACTAATTTCAAGTCTGTGGAAGCCATAGTTTACAAATAGTTTCTATAAACTTAGGAAAAAATGAGTCTACTTACGAGTGGTTTATTAAAATAAGCAGGAACCTCTGTTTCAGGGTAATTTAAAAGGGTATTTCAGAAAAATGCGTTGAGAACACGTGCGGGCTAGTTAGTTTTAAAGTTAACATGTTGTTTTTCTGTTCCGTAGTTAGGATTATGTTTAGAATTTCATGTGGTGAATAGATTAGTTTATATTATGATTGGAACATCCTGATAAAATTTTCATGCCGTAATACATACCTACATTAGTTGTACCCAAAATAAATGTTTTATTATGTGTGATGTTCACAATTTGAATGAAAAATGGAATGTGTTGTATTAAAAGAATTGAAAAAGAATAGTTTTGAATTGTAGAATGTTGTGTGGTTTTGTGAATAAAGCTTTCAAATGAATAGGCTCGATACAAGTTATTCTGTGGACTCCCCGACCCCATAGGAATGATGGGATGCATCAATGGTCTTGCTGCTCCAATATTGCTTTACCCAGAACTTGGTCTTACATGGTCAAGAAACAAAATTTTTTAGACTCAAGACAATGTCATATTTTGAGTATTTGAAGTTACCAGGATGTAATGTTTAATTGATTGACCAAAAATAATTTAGTGAATGTCAAATTCTTTTAACCAGTTGTTAAAATGAAGGCTAAAATAGCAGATTTGGCAGGGACTTCATATTTGTTAGGGTCCTGACACAAGAAAACAATCTTTGTTCTTTTCAAGTTTACTGCCTTTACAACACAAAATAGGTTAAATGTTCAGGATTAACCAGTAAAGAATTTTTGACTTTTTGGTGCCTAAACATAGATCAAAATTAACAAGTTTTCTTCTATGCACTTTCCGTCATAAATGAGTATTCTATGTGTTATAGTGGTAGGTTTAGTTTTGTCTTTAATAATGAATGCGCTCCAATAAACAGTACCTATATAGGTTTTTTAATTTTTGTTGCTTGAATCATGGTAATAACATCAAAATAAATGGTCAATATGCAGTTTAGGGGATCCACCAAAATTAAGAATATTATTCGAAAGAATCACTAAAGGAACCCATTCAAAAACGTTTTATAGGAATGACATTCTGCTTGTTGATGCGTTAGTTTTGAGTTATTCAATTTTGAAGTTATACTAGCATCATTCATGAACTGTCTTATGCGCGCGAAAGGACAGTATGTTCCAACAACGCAGCAAGCGCGCCAAGCTGAATTTAATTAATAACAAAAGCTAACGTCCTATTACAAATGTAAAGAGGTTGGGTCGAGAGGGGGAGCCACAGTTCTTCTAGTGAAAATTATATATAAAGGTTTCTAGTGACGTCCATTTACATCATCTCCAATGGCAGTCACCCGGTACCTAGCGGTAAATCAAGTTATAGCGGTAAATCAGTTATCACAACTCTAGTGTTTGAAGCGAGAAGAAATTGTTCTGAAAGGAAGACTACAATGGACTCTCCCTTCCGGTCCACTGGAACGATCCAGCGCATTCCAGCCATCAAAGATAAAAATAAACATACCAATATAACTCGTTAAATACTCATTTGCCCCAAAAAGGTCATAGAAGAAAAGTTGTTCATTTTGAAGTAATTACCATGATACAGGCAACAAAATTTTGTAAATTGATCGGTTGCATCTCTTTAACACATTCTCTGCGTATTGGTATACATGTGTACCGTTTGGTAAATTGCTCATTTGCGTAGCTGTAAAAAGGAATAGGGTTTAAATTCTTTTACTACCCCCACAAAATAAATATTAGCGTACAAGATAATATTTTTTTGTGCAATTGTGTTTTCACACTTTTTAGAGTGGCTAAAATTGTATTTAAGCACTAAAGCCAGTTTTCAAAAGCGGCTTCTCCTACCTAACCAAAGCGACTATAGCAGCTGCGCAAACGCAGCAAACGTGTTAACATTTACCAAAAGTTCTAAATTTTGCAGCAAATGGCAACTCCTTTGGGAAGTGGGCTGTGTGAGAAGTAATACTGCAAGCCACTCACCAACAATTAATTGTTTGCATCTATGCTTCTGAATTGTATTTTGCAATGACAAAGGACTCTTATTATTTCACTTACTTCTGCTTGTAATTTGTAAATAATCAACATTATGCTTTTGACTAGTCTGGTATTCCTTTTTTCAGTAGTTAGTTGGTGTGAAAGTAACAGTTTTAGTTAATAAAAGTCAAAAATTAGATTATGGAATTGTATTGGAAATGAGGATGTATAGAAAGAATAAAAATTAATCAGTCTGCTGTTATGTTATGACAAGCATGAAGAGAATAATTACAATGCAAAAAGGTAATTGGTATATCAATATAGTCTGTTATGGACATCAGCAACCATCTTGTTTGTAACTTTAATCAAAAGTTCACTCCTGTTGCAATTTTTTAGCTAATTCTACAGCTTACTCCTGGTGGTCTGTACCTTGGTAAAAATTTTAGCCTTATGTTGATGTTGACCTTGGAGGAGATGGGAAGCATCATAGAAGAGAAAGGGATTGAAATAGAATGATTAATTTTTGTTTAGTAATGGACCATTTTATGTTTTTGTTTACTGCTGTCTTCATTTTTTCATCACCTATTACTTTCTTCTCTCTAACTTACATCCTTATTCATAAACTTCCTTCAACCTTGTTTTTTCTATATGTATTGGGTGGAGACACATCTTGTGCATACATTAATCCTTTAATTCCATGCTTAATGGTGCCTTCCTCCTTTGTCTATTGTGAACATCTTTGTTGTGGTTAGGTAGACTTGAACTGACTTCTGATCTGTTGATGTTGTCATGTGTGTGTTTGTGTGAACTTTTTCCTGATCTCTACTTTGACTTCATTGTGTATGTTACTTTTGCCTTCACTTTTAATTAACTTTTATCCTGTACTGTACATTAAAAAGTTTAATATCATATGTTTATTCAGTTGGACATTTGCTGCAACTCAGCTTGTAATGCTAGGCTGTTTTTGGAGTGCTTCATAGATTGAAGTATAACTTCTTGTCAAAATGCCTAAATCTGCACTTCTACCTCTGAAGCATCTTCATGATGGAAAGTATGGTGAAATTCCTGAGAAAGAAAATGAGGTAAGTTCAATTATCTGTGTACATTTATTTGTAAATGTATAAGCTTGACTACTCTCTCTTTCTACTTGAAGTATGTTGGTTCCATAAGTATTAGTTTCATAATATTTTTATCAAACTTCAATTTTTCAAGTATGTATTTTCATAGTATAAAAGTTGTGCATTTATGGTGATATATTTTTCAAATCTACTGTAGATGCAAAAATGCTAAATAATATGGATAATTCCATTGAAAAATAAAAGTTGAATCAGTGAAGGCTCTATATTGCTGGTTTGCTGATTTATATCTAGATTCCAAAAGTGTAATAGCATATAAACCCTTCAATGTATGGTGTGCTAATATTTTGAGGTGAATTGATAAAGTTGAGAAATTGGCTTGTAAAAATAGAATGAATTGAAATATTTGATTCACTAATGATAATGATTGAGCTTGGGCTGCACTAAATCTTCATGGTAGTGGTTTTCAGTTAGAATACCGTTCTGAAGCTGCACTCACTAACACAGCTGCCAATGTTATATCACTGATGCACTTGAATGGAACGATGGAATGTTTTAATTTGTGACATTTTGTTTTGTGTTGGTTTGCAGGCACTGCTCCACCTCTCAGACCCAATGGTGCAGTCATTCAACTTTGCCATTGGGAATGGCCTTCAGACTGCCATCAGCAATGTGCCTCCCATTGAGATGTCCTCCCCTCAGGGCTACTCCATCATAATATCTTTAGTGGTAAGTGGCTCAAAATCTTTTTTGCATGAGCTTTTTTTCCTCATATTCTTATGTTCTGTGAAGCTATTCATACAAGAGTTATGCCAAAGTTCATATTACGCATGATTATGCATTGGTATCATTGATTATGCATTGTTTATTGCCACACAGCTATTGTACCTCTCTTGGTCATTTAGTGCAAAATTAAGTCACATCGTTCAAGTAAAGACTAATCACATGACTGTATTTTTGCATAATTTCTGTATTTTATCAATTAAGTTATAAGAGTTTCTTTATTTATCTATACTATGTCAAGTGAAGCTAGTTCTTATAGATATTGTTGCCCAAATGAGACTTAGTGCATACATGAAATACATGTGCAATGAATGTGAAACATCTTGATGCGAGATAAAACTAAGTTTAAAGGGCCAAAAATATGCTCATGCATCACCTAATATCTAATTATGACAGTTATTTGCTTTTTATTATTATTGTTTATTGAATTGTGTATCTTCTGCAGTTTTTCCAAATAGTTTATTTCTTTCTAAAGCATTTTAATTGACACCCATCAGAGAGATACTACAATTGTAACTATGAAAATTAGCTCTTCCAGAGTGAAGATGTGAGCTTCTGAGCTGAAGGTCATATAGGCCTTCCTTTTGTTGAAATAGAATAGGTTTTTTATATTGTTATGAGCCCATCGTTTTTGGTTCAGTGCTGTCCTTTTTTCAACACCTATATTTTTCTTCTCCAGTTCTTGCCATGTTTTATAAACTTCTTTCAGTGTTGCTGTTTCTGTGTACAGGTTGTGGGAACATACCTTATTCCGCTGATTCCCCAATCCCTGAATTCCATTCTGAATGGTACCTTCTTCTACCCTCTCTTGGGAACATCTTGTGGCTAGGTGGGAATAAATCGACTTATACTTCAATCTACCTGTTACATGTTCTATTTCTTGAGTTGGTCTAGTTGTTAGAATTTTTCTCCTGTAGGCTGGTGAGGTTCTGTGCAAAATGCGTCATGCTCACTGCTACCATGGACTTCTTCAGCTGTACCTGAGGGAATTTAGCACTTGATAGGTATCAGGCATCAGTTGCAGCTGATGAGTGCTATTCAATTGATTCCCAGATGTTTGCTAGGAAACTTCCTTTGAAACTAAGTTTGTATTAATTAATATGGTGTTCATATTATGATAGTCAATAGCACTTAGTCATATGCTCAGATCTTTGTGCTGATTTTGCTTTATTTGTGTGCAGGATGCCAAGATACGTTCCCCTTACATAACCTCTCTCAATGATCAAGTCTTGAACCGCAAAGTTTACCCCCGACAGTGCATAGAGTCAGCTTCCTCCTACAGAGGATCTTTGGAGGCCACCTTTGGTTTTGTGATCAATAACAAAAAAATGCCGTATGTTGATCAGAACCTTGGGCAAGTTCCTATCATGGTGAAGGTAAGAACACACATACTGTGAAAGTTTAATGCTTTGTTTTGTTGGAAACTGGTGAAAATTTTGACACCTAATAAATTTGATCAAAAATTCTTTGGTATTGCATATATTTGTAAGAAAATTTGCATATAGAATTTTAATGATGAAGCAGTCACAAGGCATATGCATTTTTGCACTAGCTCGAGAGCTGTATGAACAAAAAATAAACTATTTTTGAAAAAATTAAAGAGTCTAAAATAATTTGTTCAATAACTTTATTAGATAATTTGACAATGTGAGGGCCTGAGCTGAGAGTTAGGTAAGCCTTCTTTTTGTTGAAATATAATGTTTGTTATGTTAAGGACCACCTTTTTTCGGTTCACTGCTGTCCTGTTTTTCAGCACCTACTACTGTCTTCTTCAACTTTGGTCTTGTTTCATAATCTTCTTTCACAACTAACTGTTTCTATGCCTTTCTGCGTAGATTCCGCGTTTCCTTAAGGGAACCATTTCCAAAAAACTGAAACTTTTTTTCTATTGGACTTCCGTCTATGAAAATTTGCAGACTACTAGATCTCCACATTTGTAACAACTTTTGTTTAAGAAAAATTTTTCCCCGGGGCATAGAAAATTAATTATTAAAAAAAAAAAAAAATTATATATACATATATTTTTCATTATTACTTCGAAATTTACAAAGCTAGAGCAATGCGGTTTGTTGCATTTGAAAGTCAAACTTATGCTCTATCTAATTTACTAGGGCATTTTTTGATATATTTCATTCAGAATTTATATGAATTTTTTTGTAAAGGTCAGATCAAAAATTATACTTTTAGGGTAAAAAGTCTACGGAAAGCTTTACAGAAAAAACTTTGAAAATCTTCTAGTAAATTAGATAGAGCAATCATTTCACTTTCAAATGCAACAAACCGCATTGCTCTAGCTTTGTAAACTTCGGAGTAATAATGACAAACGTCTTGAAAACTTAGTTTTGTTAGAAGACCTATTTTTAAGAAAAAAAATGCTTCTCCTCCTACAGTTTTTGAGCTACAGTGATGATTTTGGTATCATTGGATGCAGAAAAACAAGGGCTTTAAAATGTATTGAGAAGTTTTACAAAATTCATTCTTGTTTTAAAGTTATGACGTCATAAATTTGAATTTTCTTGAGAATATTTTGATTTTTGTTTATTTTAATTTTTTAAATTTTTATATTGGAAATTTGAGGAAAAGCATTCAAGTGTTTGGAATTTCCACGTTATTCTGCATCCAATGATACCAAAATCATTACTGTAGCTCAAAAACTGTAGGAGGAGAGGCATTTAGAAAACCCCCCCCCCAAAATGTCGTTTTCTATGATTTCCCATTTTCTTTTCAAGAAAATCGCATTTTGTCATAAATGATAAATGATTCTAAATTGCATTTCCTATCAGTATACCAAATTCCATTGCTCTAAATTCAATAATAAGAGAAATATTCGGATTGGGATTGCTTACTTTGAGGAATATGAATGATGAAATATATAAAAAAAATAAAATGAAATAAAATTGAGAATTTGAGAATTTTTTTTTTTTTTTTTTTTTATCACGTTATTTTGCATTCAATGATACCAAAATCATTACTGTAGCTCAAAAACTGTAGGAGGAGAGGCATTTAGAAAACCCCTCCCAAAATGTCGTTTTCTATGATTTCCCATTTTCTTTTCAAGAAAATCGCATTTTGTCATTGATGATAAATGATTCTAAATTGCATTTCCTATCAGTATACCAAATTTCATTGATCTAGGTTCAAAAATGAAAAAATAGGTCCGTAAGGGGCATGCCCTCCCCCCCGGGGGGGACGTTAGCTCTGGGATACGTTCCTGATATTTTTACAGACATTCGGGGACATATCTCAAACTCATTTAAAGCAATAAAAAAAAAAATCGGGAGAATCGACTTTTGGACTGCAGATGACCAAAAAGCTCCCAAAATGCTTCCCTTAACTCCATACTAAATGGTGCCTTCCTCCTTCCTCTCTTTGGATCGCAATTGTTGCTGGGTAGGGAGGCTAAAACTAACGACTAATCTAATCTATTAGATAATTTAAGTATGATATTTGCAAGGGCTGTTTTTTTCAAGCTCTGATAGGCTATACAAAAAGACAAATTGTGATAAGATGATTTTATTACTAAAAGATTCACAATGTCTTAGTTATTTTTCTATGTAGTCACCATGAAGGTTGAGGCATTTGTCATAACGTGAGACAAGTTTTCCTATACCCTCTTAAAAGAAGTCAGCCGCTAGTGATCCCTGGTAAATCGTAACCGCGTCTTGAAGCTCGTCGTTAGCGAAGCGCTGGCCCCCCAACCACGCCTTCATTTCTCTAAACAGATGGTAATCGCTGGGTGCTAAGTCCGGGCTACATGGCGGGTGATCAAACACTCCCCACTTGAACTGCTGGAGGAGCTGCTTACCTACCTGGGATCACTGGCGGCTGACTTCTTTGAAGAGGGTATAGGAAAACTTGTCTCACGTTATGACAAATGCCTTAACCTTCATGGTGAATACATAGAAAAATACCTAAGACATTGTAAATCTTTTAGTAATAAAATCATCTTGTTATCAAAATTTGTCTTCTTTTCATAGCCTATCGGAACTTAAAAAAAAACAGCCTTCGTACATTCATTTCCTTTCAACTACAGGAATTCTGTACCTTTTTCTGTATTTCAAAGGGGTTTGTGAGAGTTGTATGAAATTTATTTTCAACATTGTTTAGCACAACATTTTAAGATATCTTCATGTTGTCTTCTATCATTCTTGTAAACTTTCCTTTTTAGAATGCCCTATTTGATTTCAATCTGGAGAATAAAATTAACTAATTTTACCTGCAGTGCTTTTGGCTTCAAGCTACTGTGAAATGAGCTGCCCTGTTGTGGAAACTAGTAATGTATCTGGAAATCAGCACTTTCAACGGGGGTGCTGAAGGTTAGGTAGAATTTCATGTTGTTGAAAATGAGTTTTCTATTTTGGTACAGACTATTTGATTTGGGCTCACTCTTGTTCTCTTTCGCCACTTTCTACTTTCTTCTTCAACGTTTACCTGGTGTCATACACAAATTCCATACTAGACAGTGCCTTTCTTGGGAACATTGTTTTTGTGGTTAGGGAGGCCTACAAATGTAAAATATAATCTAATTTGTTGAATGAGTTTAGTAGTGTGGATGCTGATGTTGTCCAGTTTGAAAAAGATATAACAGTATTATTTCCTGGAGGGTTTAGAAATGGCAAATTCTTATTATATTGATGTGGTGTGCAGCGTGTGCTAAGTATAGTTTTCCTTTCATCATGACCATATTCGCTGTACATATCACAAAAAATACTCACTTTATCAATAAAAATCTTCTACAAATGATTATTTTGAAAGTAGTTGTTCCTTTTTTCTAGAGCCAGTACTACTGTGAAACATGTGTGGGCCAATACAATTAAACTTCCATCAGAGCATGTCACATTTCTGCTTGGTGCAAGTTACTTTTTGCTTTCTCAGTCAAAATATTTTTTTCGTTGTTGCAAACAAAGTTCAATGCAAGGCTATTTTTATTTCATGATAAGCTAAGAGAGATGTACCATGTAAAAACCAACGAACTCTTCTTAAAGTAATAATTTAATTTTGAGGACATAGGGGATTTCTCGAATATCTCCCTTGGAGGCATTTCAAATAGGCCTGTGTTATGTTGCAGCTGTAAATTTTGGAGGAATGACCCAAGTGGTGTTTGGTAACGTAACTCACCCAACTCGCCACAGTAAATCTTGACTTTGTTGGTTCTCTTGCTGAGAAGTTCAAGATTTGCCCACTCTTTGGAAGACAGAAATTCTTTTTCATCAAAAATTCCTCAGCATTGTGCGATGAATGTGTTCAGCCCAAACAGCTGGTAAATGATCATCAATTGTGTGAAATTCCTCAGTTGCTGCCTAAGCTACCCATTGTAGATTCAAAAACACTTGTTGCAGGAGTGTAGTGTGGGTTAAGGCTTATAGTTACATAAGCCTCGTTTTTTGTTCTTATATTTCTCTGTTTCTCTCGCGAGGGAGGCTGGCATACCACGCAACCAATCTCCTGCATAAGTGTTTCTGTTGTTTATTCTTTACTATAATTTGTCTTTTTGTCTATGTGAGATGCTTGCACCTTATTTTTCAGCTCAATGAGCTGTGAATTGACGTATAACTGTTGAACTCTCAGCAGTGCAATTGACTGCACTCAGTGAATTTGGCACAAAATTGTGATGTGTTTCTGAACACTTGCCATTAAACTAACTATTATTACATTTTCCAAGAGAAGCATGCATACATATTCCTAATCTCTCAATTCATCATAACTTAGAAGCAAAATTTTTCTGAACTGGTCTTGTAATTATTTTCACCCTGAAAATACATTATTTTGTACAAATTTTGGATTCGAAGTTAATTTAGAATGCCCAAACAGATTGTGTATCATCTCGAATCTCGCATGCTTTTGCTTGGAACATGTGCAATTGGAAAGATGTTCCATTCAATTTGGCACAGCATTGTAATTATTTCCATTACTTCTTGGGCAACATGTATTTACTTCAATAATCTCATTGAATAGGGAGGGCTCAACACTAATCTTTACTCATAACCCATAACCTTAATGATACGGCAATATGGTACCTCAAACTTTCCCATCTTTGAATGTCAGTGATGCTTTGGCAAATGCTGAACAATGTGTTTTGAGCTTTGGTTCTAATTTAATTTCTCATCAGTAACTTGCAAGTGCTCTCGTTTTTGAGCCATTTATGTATAGATGTTGAATTTCTATTGAGCGAGGTGCTAGTTTCAAGGTTGGGTTTTGTTTTGGGAATAACTTAGTTGTTCATGGTTGATCATAAAATATTTTGATCGTTGGGGAACATGTGGGTAGGAGTTGATAATGTAGGTTTTCTACATTATTAATAAGCTACTTCTGAAGTCCTCCAAGTATTGTGTGTGCCCCAGTGTACTAGAAAGGTGTTTTACGACAACATCAATGAGAACTGTATTCAGCCAGTCACAAGCGTGATTAGCAGTCAAGTTTTTACAACAAAGAAGTGTGGCTTTATGTTACAACTTCTCTCACTGGTTGTATACCAGAACAAACATCTCATAGAGAGGAGCTAGAGCAGAGAACAATGGTTTGAAAATCTGTGTGCTACTATAAATATATCCCCTCTTATAGTCATTGTCAATCGCTACTTATAAGTTGTTGTAGCTTCAATTTATAACATTGTCTCATTATAAATGCATCGCATGGCCAGTTTCTGATAATGTTTCCTTAGTTTGGACGATATTCTGATGCCAGTACGACCTACATTATGTGCCGTGTGTGTGTCAGAGCAAGCTGTGCAGCCTTCATGGCCTCACTCCCAGCGAGCTCGTGGAGAGGGGCGAGAATGTGAACGATCCGGGAGGCTATTTCATCATTAATGGCTCCAGGAAAATTTTAAGGTGGGTTTCAGTATTTTGCAACTTGCGTTGCAGTGCTTTGCTGTCAAGTTTGAAATCAGTAGATAACAGTTTAAGCTGTTTCTTCAGAATGGTTCCATGATTTATAATCTATGTTCCACCAAGCGGTGAACTTCTTTGTCTGCCGATCTAGTGAGTGAAGAAAGAAGTCGAATATATCTTGAGCTTTTTGACACGTGTTTCTTCTTTGAAACATGATCTGAAATACATTCTTACAGTTCTGCATTAAGTCTAAGTTTGAATTTCATTGTCTAATTTCTTTGCCTACTTGCGTTTATAAGAGCTCTGCAGCTACAATTCCCCATCAAACTGACTAGTTTTCATGGCTGTAGTTAGCACCTCAAAATAAAGAACACACCATCACACTATAACAAAGTTTACCATGCTTGATTGATTTTTGTTGGTTGTTTCTCTATGAATAATTATGAGTCATAGTTGTACGTGTTGTTGTGGCTGTTCATTATCTAATGATTTATCATTTATAGTTTGTTGAAACAAATGATGACAAAAGGATGAATGTAACTCTCACTGCACTGCCTTGAACTCATCATCGCTGCTGACTTTGTTTGAGCTCGTTTTCAATAGTCTATGATTGATTTACAAGTGTAGAAACTTTTACAGAAACCGACGTGAAAAGCTTTGCTTTTCAAAGTAGTTTTCTGAAATATCTCCTGCCGTTCTACAAGCAAAGGAATAAAAAAGACAGTACACTAATACTATGTGTTTCCTATTCAAAGATTTGCTTACAAATTGATAATGCTTATTTACTTTATTAGTACTGTGAAATGAAATAATGTCATTGTTATTACAAGTAACTTGGTTTTGCTATGTCCAGAACACTGACTGCCCAGCGGCGCCACTACCCTCTTGCACTCACTCGAGACACGTGGCGACACCGGCAGGAGCACCTCTCTGATAAGGGCGTGGTCATCCAGTGCGTCGCCAAGGATCAGGTGTGTTCAGTGCTTCCTATTGTCTGCATGTCGTGTCTAATCCTCACATATCCAGGCTTCTAAGTTTGGATGTTGGCGCATTTTCTCCGCTCGTATTTGTGTTGAAAATAAGTTAGTGTGTCCATCCACTGTCCAAAAACCGTGAATGATTCTCCTGGTTTTTGTGCTCTGTATCAGAAAGTTTCCAGAAGTCACTTGCTTAAGTTAGCACTTCAAGGTCTGAGTAGCTTACTTTAGGGCAATGACGTTGGTTGCCGTAGCATTTTTAATAGCAGCTAAGGTTGTTATGTAGTTGCGCAAATCTACTCCGCTCCATGAAGGAAACTAGCGCCGTTAACAGCTACTGCAGTAAAGTGGACATTTTTGCGCAGCGCTGGTGCTGCCATCCGCGTGTATGTATTGCTGATTAACAGCCGCTTGCCACAATCTTGGCATGAATTTTATGGGGGGAGTACAGCGTTTTTTTCCCTAGAATATCTGTGCGCGTCATAGGTTTTAGAATTACGCAATGTTTTTGTGATTATAATCTTGGTGGATGATCTGAATGGCAATATATCAGGGAGGGAACAAATTCAAACCAATATAGAGCAATGAGATTAAATATCTTTTAGTCGCCTCTTATTGGCAGTTCAAGCTAGCCAAATTTATGCTTGGGTCAGGCACATCTGATTGAACAAGGTTCTTTCTAGAAGCCTCCTCAATTCTGCAGATATTTTTTGCGCTAGGTTTTGAACAGAGATATTTGGAATTTGTACAAGTCAAAGGAGGATAATTTCACGAGTGCTTTTACTAGCAAGGCAGATAGGCCTTCAAAATCTATTCTCGGATTATTTTTTGTTTCATTTCATATTATGATTTTTTCCATTTTTTTTTCAAATCCAGATTCGTTACTTAATTCATGTTTCTAACGTCCTAGAGTGTTTTAACTCAATTTTTCTTGTATAATTAGTGGTGTTTGTTAACATTAACAGACACTTTGGAGAAATAAGGATGTGTTGAACATGAAAAATATTGAAGGATTAAACTGAGCTTGATCGGTGTGTGCCTGAGAGATGCTGGCACTCAACGCCTCCTAAGGGCGAGCGACTCGGTGTTGTTTGATGTCTTTATCCTGGAAAATTATCCTGGTACTGTAGTCTGCTCGCAATGCAAAAGATGGAAGTGTTGTAGATGTCTATTTAGTGTCAACATTTAAGTAGGCACATTTGAGTTGTAATATGTGTGCCAAGTTTAATGTGTGTGACCTACATACAAAATTGAATCAATTGTGCTCACAAACACGCTTTAAGGTGACCATCCCGGGGCCAAATTGGGTCCCCGAATGGAAATGCGTGTTTTTGTTGAAAAAGGATCCTTAAGGGGTGGGTTATTGTGCCATGAAATTTTATGGCGCTACGCACGCTAGAAACCCCCCACGGGAGGTCCAAAGGGGACCCCCCGGGGGTCCAAAGGGGTCCCCCCGGAGGGTCCAAAGGGGCTCTAGTGAAAAATTAGCATTTTTACCATTCAAGCCGTATCAACTCATTGAGTTTTGTTGCTAGAACAAAACCAAAGACAGTTTTAGAATCCTTGGAATATTTCTAACAAACGAATATTGTCTTTTTTTTCAAATTCAAATTTTTGAAAAAAATATATTGCTCTAAACTCAAAAAATTATTCTTGTTTTTCAAAAATTGAAAAATTTTGAAAAAATTTAAATTGGATAAAAAGACTATTCTAGTTTGTTAGAAATGATTTAAGGATTCTAAAACTGTCTTTGGTTTCGTTCTAGCATCAAAACTCTGAGAGTTGATACGGTTTGAAATGTGCGTAAAAATGCACCAAAACACGAATTTTTCGAAAAATAATAAAAAACTAAGGCCTGAATCGAAAAACTGAACAGAGTAAAAAAGCTTTACTTTCAAAAAATGCATATACTGACCAATTTTCAAACGAATCGGACGAAAAAAGTTGGTGAGAACTCAATATGACTGAGTACTCAAATGAACTGTAATATTTCTATATAATTTTATGCACTATATTTCTTGTGTTTCATTGAAATTCAAGAGGAAAACGTTGCTCATAATTCGTACATAGAAATAAATCATGGAAACTGCATTCATGTGCTAAAATTTTCATGATTTTCCAATTCAATGGACATACTTTGTTTTTGGGCTCTAGTAAAAAATTACCGTTTTTACCATTCAAATCGTATCAGGGCATTGAGTTTTGATGCTAGAACAAAACCAAAGACAGTTTTAGAATCCTTGAAACATTTCTAACAAAAGTACATTCTTTTTTTTTCAAATTCAAATCTTTCGAAAAAAATATATTGTTCTAAACCCAAAAAATTTTTGAAAAGTTTAGAAATTTTGAAAAAATTCGAATTTCAAAAAAAAACTCAATGTACTTTTGTTAGAAATGTTCCAAGGATTCTAAAACTGTTTTTGGTTTTGTTCTAGCATCAAAACTCAATGCCCTGTTAGGATTTGAATGGTACGTAAATATGCCCCAAATAACGAATTTTTCGTAAAAAAAAAATAAGGCCTAAATCGAAAAAGTGACACGAGTAAAAAAGGTTTACTTTCAACAAATACATATACTGGCCAATTTTCAAACAAATCGGACGAAATTAGTTCAACAACCGGGAGACCCCGGGATGGTCACCTTAATGTCGTATTTGGTTTGTTGCTATTGGTACCGCGATTGACTTCGTGTAAATAGGTGATTTTTATGGCCTGTCAAGTCCGTATTTTGTGTAACACAGTATTTCGGGAAATACCAAAGTCGTTGAGTGTCTTGCGATAACAAATTTCCGTGAGTTTTATGTGTTTTTTTGGTGTAATTTCCAAATTTCCATGAATCCTAAGTGTTCTGAAGGTGATGTTGCTTGCATCTAATACTAGACGTCCCCTTGAAAGCATCGCATTTGCAAACTGAATTCTTTTTTGCTAACTTATCGACATGATTGATTCCATAGCAAATGTGATCGTTCTCTGGCTATGAATTTACACCTGGATAGCAGCTGCTAGTGAGAAGGGTAGAAGGTAACTACTTAGGGAAAATTTTTCCCTACTATTTGCGCTAAAATATCTAACCACTTGTAGCTCGCCGGTCTATTGTAGTCATTTTCTTGCCATCTTCCCTTTTTCAAGTACAAGTGTGTAGACAGCTACATCACCATCACTTGTGTATGTGTACTATATTCTGGCTTTTATATTTGTGCCTTCTTTGGCCAGACGTGCGCGACGAACATCCTTCACTACCTGAACACAGGAGCTGCCAAGCTCGAGTTTGTCATCAACAAACGCGCGTTCCTTGTCGACCTGGCCATCATGCTCAAGGTGCTCATGGACGTCAACGACAGGGAGATCGTCACCATCTTCGCCGCCATGCGCGGCCAGGACACTTTCTTCATCGAGTTAGTACTTGTTTGCAAGGTTTGAGCTGTTGAACAACTGGATTTGAGTGACATTCAGCGTTTCACTTGCCTGTCAGTGCACTTTGCTCACTACTTAGCTACTTATCTTGTTCAGTTGGTGGCCATGAATCGCCGAGGTGCGTGGATGCGAGGCATTGAGGAGGCCACTTCTTATTTGGGCTGGACTTAATATTTTAGTCTTTTTGAAGTTGATCAGTATACATAACTGTTCTATGTGAAAAATTTTTAAAATATCTCTATGTATGAAAACAATTGTCATTTTGTTCGAGTGCAAAGACAAATTGCCGTGTAGTTTTTGAAGTGGCGTGTTATGCAGCGTGAATCCGAGTAAGTCTGTTGAATTTCATTTGTGGTTGCCCTGCATTTATTGTGGAGCTTCTGGAGTCTTTGTTTTCAATTGTATCGCTCATTGTATTCTCATCATCTATGGTTGATGGGGCTACGATTCTCTATCAGTCGGCTCCTGTTTTAGGATTAGGCAGGCAGTGGCATGCATGTTCTAATTATTGTAAATATTTTATTCATAATACTTGGCCTGTTGAACATCAATGTCGAGTTATCTGCCCTTGGTAGGAGGCATTTTCAGAGTCACTGTCCACCTGACCAGCTCACGCGAAGTGTTCTCTAATTTCATCTATCCAAATAAGTAAGTAAACGGTTGAGTTTTTTATCTATTATGGCCACTGTCCACATATAAGCTCTAGAAAACAACTGAAGTGACGGTTAACAGGTTAAGAATAAATTTTTGCGTATATTCTGAAATTGGCTGTCTTGGGGGGACTGTGAGATATTAAAATCTGCTCTCATATTGGTTGGCGTCCCCAGACGTTTCTCAGAGGTGACCTGCGCTGCCTGCTGCGTAGTTGGGAACCACATGACATTCTGTTGTGGCTTAGCTCCGTATCGGAGAAGTGGCCCACTTCTTAGTCTACTGAATTTGAACTTGAACACAATTTCTCTTTTCCTTTATTATTACATATTTTTTTGTGCAATGTTCTTTATTGGGCGAGTGCTGCTATCCGAATGGTTTTATTGCCTCAGTTTGATGATAATTTTTGACACCCTGTTTTCTTCTGATCTTGTAAAATGTTAATTCTACTCATATACTTACTGACATATGTAAAGAGAATTTAAAGCTGGACCCCTCAGAGGGATACAACTATTGTATCTATGGGAATTAGCGCTCCCTGGGGAAAAATGTGAGGGCCCGAGCTGAGAGTTAGGTAGGCCTTCTTTTTGTTGAAATAAAATGTTTTTTGTTACGTTAAGGACCAACTTTTTTCGGTTCACTACTGTCCTATTTTTCAGCACCTCTGACTTTCTTCTTCAACTTTTATCTTATTTCATGAACTTCTTTCCCATCTTACTGTTTCTATGCCCTTTCTGCAGAGATTCCTCATTCACTTATCTCCATACTAAATGGTGCCTTCCTTCTTCCTCTCTTCAATACGCTCTATTTTTGCAGCGGTTAGGGAGGCTTAAACTAACTTATAATCATAATCATAATCACTTAAAGCTGGAGGAGACTGTTAGGTTAATATAAATTTACTTTTAACTAGTTCAAGTATGCTTTAACCAAAATTCACTCGCTCTCAGTGGTTTTCCCTCCAGCTACCTGAGAGCTTCCTTGTATCAACTTGTTTATATAAATCATTTTGAGCCAGTTGCTTAAAGGAAGTCCGTAGTGAGCTCGGTAGTCCGGAAGTGAGCGTCCGTAATGAACACAGTACTCGTTACTGGCCCGCTGCCTCTCAGAGGAGTACATCTATTCTTCCTATGGGAATCAATGCTATTAAAGGAAGATGTGAGATACTGAGCGGAAGGTTAGGTAAGCCTTCCTCATGTTGTTATAGACTCGTTTTTTTTTTGAGGAGGTGTTACAGACCCTCTTATTTCGGCTCACTGCTGTCTTCATTTTTTGATTACCTATTATTTTCTTATATAACTTTTATAACGTTTTATAAACACCAAAAAATTGCTGTTTCTTGCGTTGGGACATGAGTGATTTTGTGGATTTTCATATCCCTTCCTTAGTGCGCTTCTTTTTTGGTAGTTTTTATTTGTGATCTTCACATTGGAGTACTTGAAATAATTCAAATTAAACGCCTTATAAAGCACTATTGGTTCATTGTATGTTTTCAGGAAAGTGAAGCAGATGCTCACAGACCTGGGACAAAGGAAGCTGTTTTCATCAGAGCAGTGTCGCGAGTTTATTGGGGAGCACTTCCGACCCATGGTGCGCGACCAGATCCCTCCCTGGTACACCGACGCGCAAGTCTGCAACTTAATCATTGAGTGAGTACACATTTCTAATGCCAAAGTCGTACTTACCTTAATATTTTGCTTAAATTTTGAAATCTGTAAGTGACGCTGAGCGGCGGCACTTATTTAGAAGGATGGAGACCTGTAAGAAGGAAAGAAGGATGTGACCTATTTAGTTGTTAGCATAAAAGGCTGACAGAAAAAAATCGACCTATTAGGTCCACTACGTTGCACTACAATTAATGCAATGAAAATTGGGGAGAGTACATACTGAGCCAATTACATGCTGATGCCGTTGTGAAATGCCTTGGGGCGTAAATGTTGTGATCGGATTTTGAAGCTTATGCTAGGTCTGTTAAAATGTAAATGTACGGCTCACGCGATGGCTGGAGGCTGAAGAACTGTTAAATCCCGTACAGTTTGGTTTCCGACAACACCGCGGAACCATAGATGCTCTGCTCCGTCTACAGAACTACCTGGTAACTAACCTCGCAGAACGCCGACAGACTGTATGTGTTTTCTTCGACCTGCACAAGGCCTATGATACTGCGTGGAGATATGGGATCCTCAAATCATTGCATGGATATGGACTCCGTGGTAATATGGCCTTGTATATCCAGGAGTTTCTTGGTGAGAGAACCTTCCGTGTTAGAGTGGGTGGTACTTTCTCCTCACTGCAGCTTCAGCGTGAAGGCCTGCCTCAAGGCAGCGTCATGAGTTGCTCGCTATTTAATGTCGCCTTGAACGGTATTACTTCGGTCCTCCCCCCTGGCATTTTAGCCTCTCTGTATGTGGACGATTTTATGCTGAACTCCTCATCTGCATTATTGCCTGCAGTGACTCGCAGAATGCAGAAAGCCATCAACAAAGTGAACAACTGGGCTCTTGAACATGGCCTCACCTTTTCTACTGAGAAGACTGTAGGCCTTTATTTCCAGGGACGTGGCCGATGTGATCCCCCTCGACTGGTGCTGGGGAAGGGACGGGTGGCTTTTGCGCACAGCGTCAAGTTTTTGGGGATGACTGTGGATGATAAGCTCACCTGGAAACCTCACTTGGCAGCCCTCAAGGTTGAGTGTGCTCGGAGAATGAATCTCCTTAAGTGTTTATCCGGAGTAGCGTGGGGAGCAGACCGAATGACGCTGTTGCGACTATATAGAACTCTTATCAGGAGTAAAATAGACTACGGCTGCATAGTATATCAATATGCAAAAGAATCGACTCTGGCTAAACTGAACCCAGTGCACCATGCAGCTATCAGGCTAAGCACTGGTGCTTTTCGATCCTCACCCTCTTACAGCCTGTGCGTGGAGAGCGGAGAGCCTCCTCTGTGGCTTCGACGTGTGCAACTAACCTTGCAGTACCTAGCCAGGCTGGAACAAGTCCCGTTGTCTCCTGCATGGGTTAGTGTGCACGCGCCCCTTGGACGACACCTGCCTTTTCCTTATTTCATACCTTCGTCTGTGGACTACCCTGTGATTACAGCTGCTATGCAATTGAGACCCATGCAAATACTTCCAGTACTCTTAGAAAATACTGCGACGTGGCGCGTCCCTATAGATAGTTTTTGCCCCGGATGCCGGATGCCCAAGAAGGAATCCGTGCCAGACTACATCCTGAAGGGAATTTTTATGGACCATGTAATGGAAAAGCACGCTAAGTCTGTAAAGTTCTACACTGATGGATCTAAAACGGGAGATGCTGTAGGATGTGCTGCTGTGTCTGGGGAAAGGGTCAGTGCAAGGAAGCTGCTCCCAGAGTCATCAATTTTCACAGCAGAATTGTACGGTGTGATGGAGGCGCTGAAGCTGATTGAGGAGTATCCATGTGGGCCCTTCACTATTTTCGTTGACTCAAAAAGTGTAATTGATGCCATACAGATGTATAATAGTACGCACCCGCTCATTGCTGAAATTGTCGTGATGCTAATTAACTTTGCAAGTAGACGCAAGAGTGTCATGCTGTGCTGGGTGCCCGGACATGTGGGAGTATCGGGCAATGAGCGAGCTGACCATGAGGCTAAACGGGCTGCGGAGACAAACGAGGAGACGCTGAACTCGATGGTCCCTTTCCGAGACTACTACTTACGGATAAAGGCTGCAGTGAGAAGCTTGTGGCAACAGGAGTGGGATAGAACAATTAACAATAAATTAAGAATTATAAAACCCACCGTACGTGAGTGGACATCGTCTAGTTGTCGCCCTCGTCGGATGGAGGTGATACTCTGCCGCCTTCGTATTGGCCATACTCGTTTGACGCACGGGCACTTGATGGAGCGACAGCCGCAGCCTCGATGTGAGCGGTGCCACGTTCCTCTGACTGTCAAACACTTTCTTGTTGAGTGCCCCCGGTATGCTGCTGCCAGGAATGTGTGCTTCCCGAGACTGCGAGGTCCTGATGAGGATGTAATGACCGGAATGCTCAAGGAAATCGAGCGTTCAGCTTTCAGTGTGACGGCGCTTAAAATGTTTCTAGAGAAGTGCAACTTGATGTCTAAAATTTAGCCAGGAAAGGGACAGCGTAATCAAGGAACTTTTCACGTCTGAGATGTGGATGACTAAACTACAATATGGCCGGGTGCGCTGCGTAGATGCCTCTGGGGATTTCAGCGTGGGTAAGGCGCCCGGTCATAAATGGGTGGGCAGCTGAAATCCCCTACGGGGTTTTTGGCTGTCCTGTGTTTCGCGGATTGTGCGTCGCTCTGTAGATGATCTCCTCAAAGATCAACTAGGACTCTTATAAAATGACAATGATGTGGGTGGCAATTGAAGCGGACTTTATGATGGCTGCTGTTGTGTTTCCATGATGGTTATTGTGACAAACTTTGAACAACATTTATATGGTGTGCTTTTGTGTAACGATGTGAATCCTGTATTTTAAACTGTGAGATCTACGGTGCGATATAGTACGAATTACTGAAGCGCTAGCAAATCAATGCTAATACTACTACTACTACTACTACTACTAGGTCTGTTAAAATTCATCCATCAAAGGTTGGAAAATAATTTATGACAACTAATTTGTTTGTGTATTTTGGCGTTTACTTACAATGTAAGAATAAGTGAAAAATTCATGATCGATGTGCAGGAAAAGGGTCTTCTCCATTTATATCTCCAAAATTTGTTTTCTATGTTTATGGAATGATAAAAAGTTGACAGTTCACGCGTACGAGGAAATATTCTCGAATGATCGCCACTAGTTCGCTCTTGCTTGGCCATTTTGGCGATATTAGTTGGAAGCACGAAAAAGAGAACACAGTGTCTCAAGAAAGTTCATCAGAAAATAAGAAACTAAGTCAAAACTTAAACAAGAACAGCATTGTAGTGTGCAAGATGATCTGATATTTGATAAATGCTAAGTTCATGTCTTCTTCCTATATTTCCATTGGAAAGAGGCTTCTGGCAGTAAGCTGTTGGTGATTTGTATTGACAGTACTGTTGTGAAATATTTTACTCAATTCTCTTGAGAGCCCTAACTTCCTTCAAGTCATTCTTGAAAGGATTCACTCTTTCAGGCATATTTCGATTTAAGGATGTAGAATTTTGGATTGAATACTTTGTTTTCAGCTATAATTCACAAGACATTGAGACATGACGGACAGTTACGAATAAAATTAGGGGGTGGATTGAATAAATTACATCAATTTAATTTTCGAACAATGTATTCAAGTGAAATTTTTTATATTCATAAGGAATTTTGTTGAAGAATGTTGGTAACTGAAATGTATGACAATTTTAAATTTTATTTTGGGATATCGTGCTCATTGAATTAAGGAAGAGCTACGAAAATCAGTTTGAAAATTCGTTTTTGACTAATAATTCACCAACATTTTGCTGTGAGTTGAGTTCGTTTTCCAGTTGCTAGATTGAAAACATGACAGAATATGGTGATGTTTCAACATTTAAGAAAAAGAAATAGGAGAGGGGCATTTCGGTGGGATTTCCCTCTCTTCAATTTGTACAGAAATTAAATGGTCAAACAGTGTAATTTCAAGGATTATCAGGCAGTGAGGTAAAACATCTTAGCTTCTCCAAAAACAACGTTGTAGACGACAAAATATAACTCATAGACAAGATTATGTGATGAAGAAGTTGTCATTAAAAAGTTGTTTCAACACATGATTTGCCACCATACGAGAGATGACAAGGGATCCTGTTATCAATGCAGCCAGAATAAGCAGCGTCTCTCGTTGACTGAACACTGGCGGGTTTAGTCCTCGTCCTGCCGTGAAGCCGATGATGAGCACAACAAATGCCAAAGCTAGAGTGCAGTTGGCCGAGGAACACTCTATTAGGCTGGTTAAGGAGTGGTTTTTAATTAAACATCAATTAGTTTACCTCAGTAATAAAAGCCAGTTCAATCACATCAATCCTGATAGTATACGATTTGTCAGATGGCAAAAAAAGGAAAATAATATAGCAAGCGAATCATTGAATTGATGAAGCTTGATGGAGGCTCCGTTATGTTGTGACGTTTTGGGCATCTTGTGTTTGGCCTTGAATTAAGTTGAAATGAAAATTCAGTACATCTCTGTTTCAAATCCTCATCTTGAAGGTCGTTGTACCAGCTCATCAATGAAATATTTCGATATGCCGAATCTTTTGTTCATTCACCGCGCCATACAACTAAGCTTGTGATGTAACGTTTGTTGAAGAAGGCATGGGAGTAATACTAATGGTAAATAATGCGGAAGACCCGGTTTGAATCCCAGTAAGAGTTTATGGTAAATAATTAGTGATGAAATTATGCAGACTCCGATGTTGAAGCATCGATGTTATGGGGAAAACGGGAGAAGTGGCATGAAGTCAGTGCGTGGCAATGCAAGAAACTAATCACGTCGTGTGGGCGACGGTGCAGAGAAGAAAGAAAAAACGAGGGGATATGAAATAAATCAGCAAATTTGTTGGTCCATTTCCTGCAAATATTCCATCTCATGATAATGTTTTACGGTTTTTACAGTTTGGTTTGCGCTGTATTTATTACCAATTTTTTATACATTTTTAATGTTGTCATTACAATGTTTCAAAATTCAATTCGGGCGTTTTTTGTATTCTTTGGGAGCATAGGTATAGCTCAGGTTTGTATATCTATGCTATGGAGACTGGCGCCCCCTAAGGTGGTTCTCTTAGTTTTCCCCAGCTAATGAGAGGCCTTCAGAACTTAATCTAATCTTTCGTGCACACCCTATGTCTTTCAGAGCTCATATGTTCTTGCACTATCTCTTCTTCGTCTTTTACGCCTCATCATTTACTCGCTGCATCAATGCGGAAGGTCTCCTGTGTGGGAAGACATCTTGAGCATTGATTCCTCTGAATTCCAGTCCTTACTAAACAGTATTTTCTCTTTGCTTTCTTGGAGATCGCATTTGATGTGGCTAGCCAGTCTTAAATTAACTGATAAGGATGATTAGAGCTTGATGCTTTTGCACGTCTTTTTTGTCTTATTGAAGTCATCAAAGAGAGTTAGGCCATGTCAAATGCTTGTTATTTCTTATATACATGATTAGTTCTTTCTGCTGCTGGACAAGTACTGTATCCACCTGCTGAAGATTTGGTCATTGGCTTCTGCAATTACACCCGCGTTATGATCCTTGCTGCAGACGCTACGTGTTCATTCACCTGCACGACAACGAGTCGAAGTTCTACTTGCTGTGCCACATGGCATGCAAGCTGTACGCGTACGTGGCTGGCGACACTGCCACTGAGAGTGTCGACGTCTGGAGCATGATGGAAGCCCAGATTGCTGGCTTCGTTTACCTCAAGTACCTCAAGGAGAAACTCCAAGACACACTGATGAACATCAAGACCCTCATTTATATGAAGCTCGTCGACAGTGCACAAGATTTCAAGTTGTCCTCTGGTGAGTTGAATAATCCATGATGTCACACAATTGTGTGTTTGTTTCCTATTTTTTTCTTTGTTTTCCCATTTATGAGCTTTTAGTGCATTATTATGTGCTGCTTGTTAGTATTGTGTAGCTAGCTTCCCACCCCTCAGGGAGATACAACAATTGTATCTATGAGAATAAGCACTCCCAGAGTAATATGTGAGGCCTCGAGCTAAAGGTTAGGTAGCCCCTCTTTTTGTTGAAATAAAGCAGTTTTTTTTATTTTGTTAAGGACCATCTTTTTTTGGTTCGCTGCTGTTCTGTTTTTCAGCACCTACTGCTTTCTTCTTCAACTTTTATCTTGTTTCATGAATTTCTTTCCCAACATACTGTTTCTATGCCTCTTCAGCATAGAGTCCGCATTCCCTAACATCCATACTAAATGGTGCCTTCATCCTTCCTCTCTTTGAACATCTTTATTTTGGTAAAGGGAGGCTAAAACTTTCTTACAATCAATCAATCATTATCAAATACTTAGGAAATATTTACTTGATATGGATCGCAAATAATCGTCTGGCGGCATTTCTGTGTGGCTAATCGTCCCGATGTAGTCCCTAAGGAACCAGAGTAGAAATTCCTGGCCGCAATGGGACTTTCCCAAAACATACCTTATTCATAGATTCCGCATTCTTGAGCTAAAATGCGTTTCCAAGTACCAAACAACCAGTGAATAAGTGTGGAAATCGTTTCTGAATATTGTAGTTGAATGCTGTATTTAGCTATTATAAATACACTTATTATTATGAATTTAGAAATGAAATTTTTGGTACCATAGTGCCCAACGCTGATGGTATGTTTCTCTGAGTTATGCTCGGTATGGTTGTCCTGATTATTTGTGTAGCAGATTCGTGGAAAACTTCCTATGTTATTCACTGTCAGGATGTCTCGTGTTTTTTCCACCAGTCGAGCTGAGGAAGCTGTGTTTGCGCGCCCGTAAGGTCGGCCCGGCGATGGAGAGCATGATCACCACGGGCAACATCTCGTCCAAGACTGGCCTGGGCATGTCGCAGCAAAGTGGTCAGTGCGAGCAGATCTTAACGCTATTTGTGCCTCATGCACGTTCGGATCTTGGTCGTGATAATCCTTTGAGCAATGTACCTCAATATCGCCATCACGACCGACAAGATCCAGCACGATTATAATTGTGGTATAAAGTTAATTAATTTGCGCCTCATGCACGTAGCTATTTGGAGTAGGGTTGGGTCGGATCTATTGATCACCTACCATGGCTGTGATGTTCCTTGATTGACCTCACAAAATGTTACTTGAAGATAAGAAGCTTAACAGAACAGTGGTGTGCGTTGGCATTTTTGTATTTAAAGTGTTGTGCATCAATCAATGCGATCTTGTTGGATTGGGAAAACTAAGCCTCTGTGGAAGCTGCTTGATGAACAGGAAAATCATCCTTTTCTACCATTTTGCTATTGAAGAGAGGCTTGATTATCTAAATGATTTAGTTCTTAGTAATACAATCAGAAGTTATGAACGTATATATGTGTGTGCTGTTCGTTAGAAAACGATAAGAATTACAGAATATTCTCAAGACTTGACTGGCCTTTGTGCTATCACTGAGAATTTCAGCTGATGTTTACTCTCTTTTATTCCTAAAATTCTCATTCAGAACATTGTCTCTTGAATTAGATCTGGTACAGGTCTGTTATTCTATTAGCGATTGTCCCTTGTTTCGTTTGAGCTTCATTACAGGGAGTGTTTTTCTGTTAGAAAAAACACCCATGCTTCTTTCAGTTTCATCGATTTATCCTAAAAGGGGTTTAGGCAAGCAAATTTTGAAACTTATCTTTAGCTGCCGCCCAGAGATTTTCACGGCTTTCACAAGATTCTCCATTTCAATACTAGGAAATCGGTCTGGTAATGCGCCCTGATAAATCTGTCCTTGTGAAATTTTAAACCATGATAACATCCGAATAAACATGCTACGTGCGATGCCTGTGCAGGTTTGTCGGTGGTGATGGAAGGCCTAAACCGCATGCGAGATTTGTCCCACCTGCGCTCCATCCACAGGGGTTCTTTCTTCTTGACCATGAAAACGGTGTTGCCTCGCCGCCTCACGGGGGAGGCTTGGGGTAAGTCCAATGTTTTCGTCTTGCGGCGCTGCTCTTGTCAGCCATTGGTTTTTGGTTTTATATTCAGACGTAATATTAAGTCTGGAACGGTACACCAAGCATAGCAAGCCCGGCGCACAAAATGGCTAGCCTTTCATTAGTTGACACGTTCACTGCGATGCGTTACTGAAGTTCAATATTCAATTCAAATTTGAATTCAATTGTAATGGATAATTTTATGAATAGCAAACATGAAGTGGATCATGCCTGCATTAAGATTCCATTAAGTATGTATAAAATTGAGTTAATAACTGCAGGTCGGTCAGCAGGATTATGAAAATCCCTTCAGTGCCCACCGGTGGGTCTCTTCACATGAAACGTGTTAACAGGCAGGAGTTACGCTATAAGTTTAGGGTAGGTGGACTTGTCTACCCTGTGCTATGGGGATTGGTGCCCACTGGGCAGCTTTCAGTTTTCAGGCCTTCTTCGTTATCTCTTCGTTGTCTTTACTTCCTCTCCTTTGTAGCTTGCTGCTTCCATGTGCGGGGTATTCTGTGAAGGAGCATACCTTGTGTACAGATTCTCCGTTCTTTTGACTGCATTCTAATGATAACTTCATCCTTTCTCTCTTCAGAACACCTTTGGTTAGGTTAGGGCAATCAAAACTAGCTTAAATATAATTATAACAGAAATCTTCCTGTGTTAAAAGGTTTTCTTACGCAGCCCCTTAACATGTCCATTTTGCGTCGTTTCTTTTTCATTAAGTGCTGATAACTTGTTTTTTTCAATAAATTTAATTATTGCAAACATAAACCGACAAAGCCTAGAAAATCTGAGTGAAGTATTGGGTTATCTTTATTGGCTAATTGAGTTGCGCTTTTGACTTTTAAGTATTTGGAAAGGTAAATAAAGTGAGCGAAGAGCCTCCAATTCAGACAGTAATGTGTTGTTTTAAGTTTCTGACGTGTACAAGCAAACTGGTTGCTGTTTCAGTTTTATGAGCTCTTCTCCAGTAGTGATGTACCGATACCATTTTTTTGGCCGATACCGATACCCATTTTTTGACCGATACCGATACTCCGATACTTGAAAATACCGATACTTTGACCGATACTACTACCGATACCGATACTTTTACAATCATCTAACCTAATAATACGTATTTCGTTGTATGTTTGTTTATGTATTTGTTCGGTGTCCGCTTCTTAAAGAAACATAGGATGTCTGAGTTTGCGGTATCATGGATACCGAATTCCTCAGTGTAACATTGAAAGATCGTCTCTACATGCATTGATATGTTTGAAATTTTACCAGGATAGGTTAGTAGTATTGGATAGGTTGTTGTGATCGCCGTAATTTGCCCTTTTTTCCTAACCATGTCGCTTTTGTGCAGCTTTCAGGCCATATTCAATAATTAAAAGACATTAAATTAAATATAGTAATTTTGAGAATAGCTGTGCCCGAAGTAATCGTTTTTGAGTTATGGTGATTTGTCACTGGAGGGGAACTCCGAGTCAAGAGAGCTTTGTGTGTTCTTGTACAAATGTGCTTGGCATTAAAATTTTAAACCTGCCCGACTTTCCGTTCTACGTATTGGCAGCGTTGTCATTGACCAAGGCCCGAATACACGAACGCTCTTCACCGTCACCGATCCTTATGAGAGTCGCTTAGCCCCACCCACTGCAAGCCAAAATGACCCTAATTTCGTGAGCGGCACCGATCCTTATGACCGTCACCGGCATATCAAGCATGTTAGATATTTTCCCTAATCAGCGTCAATTACAATGAACGGTGACGGTGAAGAGCGCGCGTGTATAAGCTCGGCAGTGACCGTTCACGCTCACTGCTTACTGGTGGGCGGGGCTTAATGCCGCTCATGATGATCGGTGACGGTGAAAAAAGCGTGCGTGTATTTTGGCCTATATATGTGGTGTAGGGCCTACGAGAATCGCAGTTGCTACCATGTAATGACGATCGCTAGGCCTTCGCGTCGTGAACGTGCTTTGCGGCGGTGCGAGTTACGACATAGAATTAGGATAGCATAGGTTAGATAATGTTGACGGAATTTTTCCATGGGTCCATCTAGCTTAACGATGGCATTGTCCTTGGCATTTCCATGGGTCATGCTGCTACCTAATTAATACCCTTGCCCTTGGTTTATTTGTTTGGTGTCTGTTTCTTCCATTTCTGTCCCGCTCATAAGGATAGTTATAATGACCGTATCTGTGATACGAGCTTCACCAGTGCGAAGTACAAGAATATTTTTCATCACGGGTCGGGTACTGTTAGGATGGATATACTGTATTTGTTTGTCATCTACATCTCGAAAATTCGTTCATGAAAGGTATTGAATCCCATCTTTGGCGGGCCGTGCACACTAGTGTTAAAATAAAACCATTATAAGCCCTACATGGGGGTTATAATAAAATTATTTGCTAATATATCTAATAATAAAAATATTTACAATAAAGTTTCCGATTATGATAAATAAATGCTCTTGCTATGTTAACTATATTGTCGAGAAAAATAACAAAATGAAATCCATTCAATAGATATGTGTTTCTAATCGTATTGCAACGTAATGTAGACTAGCTATAATAGCAACTGGCTCCAAAAGTGGACCAAAACAATAATTTCTCCAAAAAAGTGTTGTCATTTTCGTGTTATTCACACCAAATACGAGTACATACTTTGGTGAAGAAAAAAAAATAATAAAATTCGATAAGCCCCGAAACCGAAAATATCCGCAAACACGCAACCATCTATAAGATGAGGAATTTGAAAACGAAAATTTCAAGGTACTTGATCATATTTATTAAGAATACGTTTCGGAGTCCAGATCCATCATCAGTTCGTAAATGTACAAATCATTATGTCTGCAATAGAAGAAAAAACAAAATGTTGGATACAGTCATTAAACGAAATCAAGAAAATAAAAATAAAATTAAAACGTGTCCCAGAAAAACTAAAATCGACAAAACTATTATTTAGTTACAATTTGTAATGGGTAGGAACTATCAGAACTGTTGAGGGCCGGTTTACGTTTAAAAATATGTAACGATTCTAAAATTCTGAGTTCACATGCAGTTGAAGCCGAATATAAGATTTTGAAGTCCGCAGAGGATATTGGTTCGTTGCATTTTACTGCGTGATTACGTACTGCGGAGTGTGAGGAGTAAGCTAATTAGTTCCTCGCGCGGAAGCTTCGACCCCGATGTTCGCCCATTCTGTTATAAAAATATCGTGACGTCATGCCGACGTACGATGATGTGCACTGCACACAACTGTACAACTGTTAAGAATAAATCAGAGAGGCTCGTATCTCCATCGGAAGCGTATCCTTGTACCGGAAAAAAGAAGCAACCTTAAAATTATACAATTCCGGTACAAGACAAGGATACGCTTTTAATAGAGAAGCGAGCCTTTCTGATTTGTTCTTACAGTTGTACAGTGGTATGCAGTGCACATCATCGTTACGTCGGCATGACGGCACAAAATTTTTATATCAGAATGACAGAACATCGGGGTTGAAGCTTCCGCACGAGGAACCAATTCGCACAATTCGTACGTAATCACGCAGTAAAATGCAACGTACCGATATCCTCTGCGGACTTCAAAATCTTAGATTCGGCTTAAACTACAAGTGACCTCGGAATTTTAGAGTCGCTACATATTGTTAAACGAAAACCGGCCCTCAACAATTCTGACAGTTCCTACCCATTGCAAATTGTAAGTAGATCTTGTCGATTTTATTTTCTCTGGGACATGCTTTGATTTATGTTTTGTTTTCGTGATTTCCTTTAGTGACGGTACCCAACATTGTCTTTTATTGTAGTCATAATGAATTTTACTTTTACGAACTGATGATGGATCTGGACTCCGAAACGTATTCCCAGTAAATATGATTAAGTTCCTTGGAATTTCCCTCGTTTTTAAATTCCTCATCAAGTTGAGATTGAAGCAATCAACTGACCCGTCAGATGTATTCAACTATAAGATTGTTCGTGGATTTTTCAAACATCTTAACATAGAAATATACAAGATTCGTTATGAACGGCGATATACTTGCTAAACTAAAATAAATTCTTAGCTTCGGAATATATGACGATTTACAAGCCAAATTAAAATAGAATTTTCAGCTACTTCTCTACTAAATTCACAAAAACTTTCAAATGCACCTTCAACTTTATTAAGTTGGTTTGGTTTTTGTTAGCCTGTCACATACTTTAAGAAGTGGATATTAGGTCAAACTATACAGGTTTTAGTCGTAAAAGTATAATAATTTTATGTCGCTACAGGGTTTAGCTATTCATGCTACATAGCTTTCAGTTATGACCGTACGTGACTCATCGGGAATTCAAAGTAGTGAATTCAGTTTGCGGGCCTGATTAAATGCTATAATTCAACATTTAGCTAACTAATTTACTAGGTATGAATAGGCTCTTTATTTGATTACAAGTACGCACAGCCCATCAAAAATGACGGGATTCACTAACTTTCTTTAAAAAATATTCCAGATGTGGTGCCCAACGAATGTATCCATCCTAACAGCACCCGTAATGAAAAATATTCTTGTACTTGCGCGCTGGTGAAACTCGTATCACAGATACGGTCACTATAACTCTCCTTATGAGCGTGACAAAAAAAAATGGAAGAAGCGGAATCCAAATAAACCAAAGGTATTATTAGATAGTAGCAGGACCCGTGGAAATTCCATAGAAAATGTCATTGTTAAGCTAGGTGGACCCGAGAAAAAATTCTGTCTGTATTACCTAACCTGTGCTAACCTAGCCTATCCTAATCTAAGCTAACCTAACCTATCCTAACAAAACCTATCCTGATAAAATGTCAAATATTTAAATGCATGGAAACGCCATGTTTCAATGTTACGCAGAGAAATTCGGTATCCATGATACCGCAACCTCACACAACCTATGTTTATTAACAAGCGGACACCAAATCGTAAATAAACACACAACGGGTATCATTAGGTTACATACTTTTACTTTCATGATTTAAGAGCTTAATTTTGATGATAAAATACATAATATTGGAAAGTATCGGTAAAGTATCGGCCGGATTTTGCCGATACCGATACCGATACCACTAAAAATGGCCGATACTGCCGATACCGATACATCGGTACATCACTATTCTCCAGTTTATTGCGAGTTGAAAAACCTACTGCCACTGTGCACGAGAAAGAATTGTGCTTAACTATGAACGGGTTTTAAAAAGATACTGCTAGTATTTTTTATTGGTGTAAGTGACGTTATTGACTTGACCTGATTTTCACACTTTGAGGTTGTAGGTACCATGCCTAATGACAAAGGCAGTTAATCGACAACTAAAAATACATCTGAAATAATTCAATAAAGTAACTACGAGTGGAGGAGGGGATAAGGGAACATGTGCCATTTTTTTAAATATATATTTAAACCGTATTTGTAATACTTCCCGGCTAAAGGTCAGGCAGGCCTTCCTTTCGTTGAAGCAGAATAGTTTTTTTTCCTTGTTTAATCTTTTGGGCCATTTTTTTGGTTCACTGCTATCCTTTTGCTAATTGCACCTTTTACTTTCTTTTTCAACTTATACAGTTTCTCATAAATTTCTTTCAATCTTAGTGTCTACATGCTTAGGGCGTAGAGAACACACACATTGTGTATAGGTTCCTCGATCCTTGATTTCTTACGTAATGGTACCTTCCTCCTTCCTTTCTTAAGAACATTTTTGCTGGGGTAAGGGAGGTTTTAACTAACTTAAAATATAATTTTAACTAGCTTATAATCTAATCTTGAGTGAAATCTGCAGAGATAATGGATTTTTTTGCTTAGGTTTTTGAACGTAATGAAATGATTTCGAAAGAATGAATAATACGCAAGCCTTAGTGACTCTCTTAGTCTCTGTGATGCTACTCATTTTTTGACATTCTCAGATTACTATGCATGCTCATCACCTTTGACTATGATTTTCTTTTTTGCTGCAATTGTATTTTTATTCATATGTGAAAATTTTTTTCTTGCCTGAAGCTGATCAATATTCTGTTGTATTAATAAAACGTTACTAACTTTATTATTGACGTTGACTACTTTTTATGCTCGTTCCTTTTTCCTTTTATTTGCTGACTGGGACTGAATTCAAGAATTATGACTCTCCCAAAACACATTTATTCTTATGTGTATTAATAGCCCAACTAACTTTACTCAATTTAATTTTTTTGTGATCATTTTCTGAACAGGGTTCATATGCCCTGTGCACACTCCTGACGGCGCACCCTGTGGGCTGCTGAACCACTTGTCCTACAACTGCACAATCCCCGCTCACCCCGACAGCAACCCTAACGCTCTGCTCGACACGCTCAAGCAGTTCGGGCTGCTGCCAATGAACAACGCCACGCTGCTCAATCCTCGCGCCAAGCTTCACCTCAAGTACCCCGTGGTGCTGGACGGCAGGCTGGTGGGCTACTACGAGAGGAAAGACTGCAAAAATGTCGCCTTCCAACTCAGGATCATGAAGACCAAACGAGAGGTGGGCCTTGTACGCATAAACAAAGGAATTACTTCAAATTTCAAAATTTGTATAGAAAATGCATCTGTAACTTGGATAAGTAATTTACTTGTTTTCTAAGCATGTTCAAATTTTTTTCAATATGTGTTGATTCCAGCTAATTTTTGCTTTTCAAATTTAGTTTATTAAATGAGAAGATTGTTGAAATGATGTGCGCTATACACTTACTAGTTAAGTAAGCATTTATTACTTCCAGCTCCCTCAAACCCATAACACAAAATGCTGTGAATGATTATGAACTATTTATTTTTCGGCATCATTTCATTTTTAGGAACGAAAGTTTGCCACTTGTTCTTGCGTTGTTCTGTTTGCCTCTTCACGCAGTTACGTTGTTCTACATCTTTGGTTCATTCCGGAAATGCTCAATGAAAGTTGTGTTTTCTTTTGCAGTTTACCTTGTTGTGCGAATTTTGTTGTTGGTGACGAATTTTGCTATTGCTGACGAAGTGTATTTGGTAAATTTTTTGATCTAAAATTGCCTTGCATTTCCTTAATTACTTCCGGGCATTATTCTGCTTAAATACAAAACTTATGCCAGAAGAGATAAAAACATTACAAGGATAGGGTTTGTAGTTTTTAGATTTTTTTGGTGGGTTTTTGATGCCAGAAGTGTGAACAGCGATCCTCGCCGCTGAATTATTTGACGCTATCGTGCTGGTCTCGCACCTTGTCTCATCTATTGAGAGTTTGGACAAAACTCCTCCGAAACGATGGTGGCGAGAGTTGAACTCGTAGCTGCAAGAGAGAAGCTATGCAAGGAATGTGCAAATGTGTGAGGTTGTGTTTTCAAAGGTGTGGGGTACACTTGGTTGATGCAAAATCTATGCACGGTAGATACAGTAACCTCGTTTTGGCAGTAAATTATTCGTTGGGAATTTCCAGCTGGCTGAGTTACTTAACACGACATGTTTCATTTTCAGATCTTCCCATACACAGAAATAGTACACATAGAGCACCGGCCAAGCCCAGGCCAGATGCCTGGTCTGTATCTTTTCACGACGCCGGCGCGCCTCATGAGACCTGTTGTGAACCTCCACACCAACTCGGTCGAGTTCATCGGCACCTTTGAGCAAATGTACCTCAATGTGGCCATCACGACTGACAAGATCCAGCCTGATGTGAGTTGCATCGCTCTTCATTGTGAACTGATGTGACCTGTAGATTCTTTTTGTGACACAATGATTCGGTAAAGAGAAAAAGCATTGGTTCTTTTCTGTTGATTTGTCGCAGAAATATAGGTACGTTTCACTAGAATTACCAAGTGAAGAAAAAGGTAGTTTTTCATTTATTTGCAATTAAACAAAAGCCTTAATCAATTTTGGAGTGATTCAGCTAAATGGCGTTCTCCGTGATGTTTGGTTGAACAGTTTCATTTTTATTGCTATCTCACAGTCTTAATAATAACTTTTTAAAAGCTGTTCAGTTGCCAGCAATTGTAATAAACTGAATATCATAAATTAAACATGTAGCTGCCATGTGCATCATGCGCAAGAGATGGCAATTTGTGTGTCATGTGCCGCGAACTGTGAAGATTTAGCTTGACAGGATTTGAGCAGCAAAATTTTGACACATAATATCTAATCTAATGTGCGTGTTTTCTTTCATGTTATTAATTTAATTGTGGTGTAAAGTTAGTTTTGAATAACTATGTAGACTTGTATTTCGTGAAGTTTAGTTAGTCTAATTTTCACATATTTATTGGACTGTTGCTACATAGTGGCAAAACTTTACTCCTAACTTGAAAGACTTTTACTGTCGTATGTGAGTTGACCCCTCAGTTTTCTGGAAGGAAGTGAAGAGAATTAGGAAGGGTCAGGTGGAGAATGAGGCAAGAGTGAAGGATACAAATGGTAGGCTGCTAGTGGAGAGTTGTGATGTGAGAAAGAGATGGGCGGAGTATTTTGAGGAACTGCTGAACGTGAGGGATGATAGGATTGCGAGAGTAGTAGCTGTTTGGAAGTGATGTTAGAATGCCTGTGTTTGGTGAAGTGAATAGAAGTCGAATAAGAAGTGCAGAGGTGAGATGTGCGTTGGATGAAATGAAAAATGGGAAAGCTCCAGGTTTGGATGGCTGCACGGTTGAATGTCTAAAGAAAGGAGGAAATGTGGTTATAGAATGGTTGGTGCGTTTAATAAATGTGTGTTTCTAGGCTAGTAAAGTGCCGGTTGATTGGAGTAGCGCGTGCGTAGTTCCGTTGTACAAGGGGAAAGGTGACAGGTATGAGTGCAGTAATTCTAGGGGTATAAGTCTACTGAGTGTCGTTGGGAAGCTGTATGGAAGAGTGTTAATTGGAAGAGTGAGAGTGTTGACGGATCGTGTGCTTGCTGAAGAACAGTGTGGTTTTAGGTGTGGTAGAGGTTGTGTGGATCAAATGTTTGCTGTGAGGCAGGTGAATGAAAAATACTTATTAAAGGGAAAGGATGTATATTGGGCATTTATGGATCTAGAGAAGGCGTATGACAGAGTGGATCGCGAGGCTCTATGGCCAGTGGTAAGTTTGTATGGAGTGGGTGGGAGACTGTTGAATGCGCTCAAGAGTTTCTACATTGATAGCAGAGCATGTGTGAGAGTAGGGAATGAGGTGAGTGAATGGTTCCCAGTTGTGACAGGTGTGAGACAGGGATGTGTGATGTCGCCGTGGTTGTTTAATTTGTTTATGGATGGTGTGGTGAGAGAAGTGAATGCCAGAGTGTTGGGAAAAGGTGCGCAGTTGGTGGGACGAAATGGTATGTATTGGGAAGTGTGTCAGCTGTTGTTTGCAGATGATACAGCGCTTGTGGCTGATTCAGAGGAAAAACTGAGGAGACTGGTTACAGAGTTTGGTAGAGTGTGCGAAAGGCGGAAATTGAGGGTAAATGTGAATAAAAGTAAGGTGATGAGATGTTCAAGAGGTGGAGTGTTTGGAACTTTGGATGTGAGGTTGAATGGGGAAGTTTTAGAGGAGGTAGAGCATTTTAGGTACCTCGGGTCGGATGTGACTGTTAAGGATAGTATGGAAGTAGAAGTAAAGCATCGAGTGAGTGAAGGTTGTAAAACGTTGGGTGCAATGAGGAAAATTTTTGAATGCAGGAGTTTGAGTATGAATGCTAAGAGGGGACTGTATGAAAGTTTGATTGTGCCAGTTTTGTTGTATGGAGCAGAGTCCTGGGGGTTAAGAGCAGCTGAGAGGAGGAAGTTGGATGTGTTTGAGATGAAGTGTTTGAGGAGCGTGTATGGAGTAACTAGAAGAGATAGGATCAGGAATGAGTTGGTTAGGGAGCAGACGGGTGTTATCAAAAAGTTGAGCAGGCGTGTGGATGAAAGAGTGCTTGGATGGTTTGGGCATGTAGAAAGAATGAATGTTGAGCGGCTGGTGAAAAAGATATATATGTCGGAAGTGAGTGGTCTTCGAGCGTGAGGTAGACCACGGATGAGTTGGATGGATGGGGTGCGACGTGCTTTGTATGAGAGGGGTCTGGCTGTGGACGTGGCGAGAGGGATGGCTGCGGACAGAAGTGAGTGGGGGCAGTGTATAAGGAGGTAATTTTATTTTTGACGCGTTACTGGAAGCTGCCCGCGTGTGATGGGGTTGACCTGTCATGTGCGGGGGAGGGGCTGCACTCAATGAAGCGGTCGGGGTAAACCAGCTGTTGCTGTCGGGCCTGACTGTGGAAGGTGGTTGTGCTGGGCTGCTGCTGATCCTGGCAGTTCGGGTGCGGCCAGTGCTGCCTCTCTCGCCTCCTAGTGACTAAGTGTGGTGATTGTGGCCTGCTGTCGGCTACCCTCCCATGGGGAGGATAAGCCCTGTAAATATATTTATGTATGTATGTGAGTTGACGATTGGTCAGCAGGATCATGGACAAGCTGTATACCAGGTGCTAGAAGTGCTATAATCAAGTGAAGAGTGCTTATAAAAAATTTTATTTTGGTAAAGTAAGCGATATGTCTTTTTGAGTTGTTCTTATTGGGCAAGGGGGTGGTTTGTTGCCACTTGGGGCTGTAACACTCCTTGTAACACTTGCTGTAACACTCCTCCAGACCCTTGTTACTGATTTTGAGTATTGTTTAGACACCTTTCATTCATCGTCTTGAATTGAATGCAAAATCCACCATATACACATCCAGCGACCGCAAAAGCAGGCGCCACCCATGCCAGAATATTTAAAGGTCTGTGTAAGACGCGGACTCCCTCGATCTTATTCTTAACTTCGACTGGTATTATATGTATTTAACCCCTCAGAGAGATACAACTATTGTATTTATGGGAGTTAGCGCTCCGAGGGAAAAAATTCGAGGACCCGAGCTAAGAGTTCAGGGAGGTCTTCTTTTTGTTTAAATAAAATGTTTTTATGTTTACGACCACCTTTTTTCAGTTCACTGTTCGGTTTTCAGCACCTACTACTTTCTTTTTCAACTTTTATCTTCTATCATAATCTTTTTACTCAACTTACTATTTCTAAGCCCTTTCTGTATAAATTCCGCGTTCCCTCAACTCCATACTAAATGGTCCCTTGATACTTCCTCTATTTGAACATCTCTGTTGTGGTAAAGGGAGGCTAAAACTAGTTTACAATCAATCACGTTTTAGGCAGGAGGTCCACGTTTTTTTTGTTATCAGCGTCCATCTGGTAGTTCCTCGATTAAATTTTATGCACTAGATTACCTATTTTATCTTTAATTCTTGACAGTTTCGTTTCTTCCTCCTGCTTAAGCCATGAAAATGAGTATGATGTTTTATTTTGTAACCAAGGTACACACGCACGTTGATGTGGACAAAATCCAAATGTTCAGCAACATCGGTAACCTCGTACCTTTCTCTGACTGCAACCCCAATCCGCGTAACATGTACCAGTGTCAGGTGAGACCCGATGTGCCAGTATTTAATCATTTCTTTGCTGACTTGACTGCATATCACATCCATTAGATGTTCACGGATTCTTAAGTACTCGAGTTGATGGATATATAACCCCATTCAACCATTTTAATCTTCGCAGTTCAATTTTATTCTATTTGATCCGTCTCCACTGCATTCCGGCAGTCAATGTGTTTTCAATGCTCAGATGCTTAATGGGACTAGAAAAATTTCTGACTTTGAAGAATCGTGATAAGATCGCCCTGCTACCTAACATGAGTTGGTCGATAAAATTGATTTGCATCCTTAAAGCTGTTGTTATGTGAACAGATGGGCAAACAATCGATGGGTATGCCGTTGCACACCTGGCGCTCGCAGGCCCTGAACAAGGCTTACCGCCTCCAGTACCCTCAGGTGCCTCTGGTCCGCAATGCCCACTATGACAAGATAGACATGCAGGATCACTGCATGGGCTTCAACGCCGTGCTCGCCATCGTCTCGTACACGGTCAGTCTCCTCACTTTTTGTCTGCTTACTGCTCCTGCAAATGTCCAAGTTATCCCGTGTGTCTACATGAAGAGCTACGAAAATCAGAAACGCCCTTGGGTTTTATTTTTTTGCTCTCATTCGAAAATTGTTTCAATTTCTTGACTCCGTTACTGACCCTCGCTGCACACTTGTTCATCATGTGAATTCTGATAGTAAATAACAGCAAATCATGTACTTAAAATTATTTATGTTTCACAATAAAGAAACCACCATTCTCTTCTCGTCACTTTTTAATTGGTTTAGTTATTTTTTCTGTGTGCAAGATCTTTGAGAATGTAAATTCAACAAATACCAGGAAAGCTCCATCATTCTAATTAGCAATTATTTGTGCAGTGTCTTGTCTCGAATTTTCTCACATGCAATTCTCTGTACTGCTTGCACTCTCATGTCTTTTAGTCCTTGATTTCTCTGTTCCTCATTTTCATTTTCAATTTGGCGTCTGAAACGTTTTCTTCATTGATTTCTTCGTCATTCTTTATTTTTCAGTTTCTAGCCTTAATCTTTCTATTGTTCAAGTTATTTCTTGTTGAATTCTTTGAGCTCTGTCTTTTTGAGAGCGACGTCAGTCTGTGAGCTCGAACTTCTCTAGCATTTTTTGTAAAACCCTCTCTTAACGTGGGCCTCTGTACCATAGGAAATAGTCCTAACGAGTAGATCACTGCTTACCAGCGTGTTCGAAGGCGATGCTGCTTGCTCTGCGTTGTCTCTGCATGTCTGAAGGGATAATTTGTCTCTCTCTTTTAAATAAGTAGATGAAGACAGTGTCATGGCTACAGTATTATTTGGTTTGTATTAAAAGTTGATGCTGTTTTTTTAAAAATTCCACGGGTTACATGCATAAAAGAAATCTCGTAAAGCAATGTCAGTGTTACTTATTCTTAGCGTAAAGTTCGCGTTTAATTTCTCATTTAATAAAATGCAATTTAAGTTGTATAAATTTATGATACCATTCATATGGATACGAATTATTGGGAATGCTGCAGATGGGAGGCGTATAAACATAGTATATATATGTATAAATCAATAGAGCAAGGTTTTAGATATGGGGATACTACGTAACCAGCCTTGAGATGGAAACAGATTTAAGCCCCTGTTTATTATTATTAGTATAACAATCACAGCCATTCTTTTACTAAATTATATGTTCTCAGTACAAACGCATGATGAATGATTTGTATTCATTGTTAAAGGGTTACGACATTGAAGACGCGATGACTGTGAACAAATCGTCGATGGAGCGCGGGCTGGCACACGGCCAGGTGTACAAGACGGAGTACGTGGACATCAAGCCGCAGTCCAAGCGGCGCCACATGTCCTCCGACGTAAGTGCGGCCGTCTCTTGCTCGGGGCTAGCGCCGCTCGCACACGAGCTTGCGGGGCCGTGGAGGTGTCGAACACTTCATGCGTGTGCTTTAGTTCGAGGATGTCGTGCACACGGTACATTTACTGTGTCGTCTGCTGTTTGCTATCTAAAGCTAAGACTCCGTTGTGCTTTTCTTGAGTATTGACATTTTTACTTACTGACATTTTTGCTGTTGAGATGGCATTTGTATGAAAAGAATTTAGTGGTTTTTCATCGGTTATTTTAGTTGTCTTTTATGATTCTTCTTTTACAGGTAAGCCACATCTTCTGTCGTGACCCTGAACGGCCACGCCTGGAGAAGCACCTGGACGCCATGGGGCTTCCGTACCCTGGCGCCATCCTTGTTGAGGGGGACCCTTATTACTGGTCGGTATGGGAACACTTTCTTACCATGTGCATTCTGTGGGGCATTTTAGTTCTTGCTTCTGCTCTTTCTCCTTGCTTGGTTCTTGCTTCTTTTCTTCAAACGAATCTCAATTTTGGCAGATTAGTTTTAAGTGTTCCTTTTTTTCTGCATACCTGTATATTGGAAGATTTTTGTATGTTAGGTAGACAGACCTTCAAGACCGGTCTGCTATAAAAATTTTCTAAAACGGGATTTTATAGTCTGCCAATTCGTTTCGTTAAAAATACATGCATTCAACCTTGAGAAGGTCGCTAACATAATTGAATAATTTCTCAAAATTACTAATTGCTCTGGTTTGTCATGCAGATATTTTATTTAGTATTTTAAGTATCAAGAACTTGGAACTTTTTTAAACTTTGTTATTGCGTGTATTATTAATTCAAACAACTCATCCATTTTTGGACAACATTCATTGTGTAAAAATAGGTATTAAATTTTTGCTGTGGAAGGTAGTAAAAATTAGTAAAAAAGTAGTAAAATTTGGAAGTGCAAAATCAGTAGACACCCTGTTAAAATTAAGTCAGGCCTTCATTTTGTTGAAATAAAATGTTCTTTGTTTTGTTAAGGGCCCGTTTTTTATTCTATTTTTCAGCACCTATGCCTTTCTTCAGCTTTCATCTTGTTTCCTAACCTTCCTTCTCAACTTGCTGTTTCTATGCGCACAGGATCCTGTGCAAGAAAACACTTTGTGATATAGATTCTGCGTTCCCTCAACTTCACACAAAATTGTGCTTTCATCCTTCCTCTCTTTGAACACCTTTGTTGTGCTAAGGGAGGCTAAAACTATCTTATAATCAATCACCCTAGATATCAACCTGCTCTTGAAATGGTAGGTCTCAAAATTTGTCAAGATTCTGCGATGTTGGAGGCTTTCTTCTGTTGCTCTTTGAATGCTGCGAAGAGCGTACAACAAACGCATGTGTTGACCACAAGCATAGTTTAAACTGTAATCTTCCAATTAATATAGCTAATATAGCTCTAGAGGAGCTACGGGAAATAATTATTAGCTTCCTTTTTATGGCATAATTTTAACGAAAACCATGTCATCATAGCTGTTGCTTGCATTAACGAGCTTGTACCGTATTTCAAATTTTAATAAATATCGTAATCTTTTGGAGAATTAGATTGTATCTTAGTGTGTTTATGTCGCTCAAGAGTTTCTTTGTTATTTATTCATGTAAATGTATTACTATCTTCTAGACTAATTAAGTTGTTTGTGATAGAGTCGTCATATTATTGGTCTCTATCTTACGTTTTTAATTTTTGTGCACGCAGGGCATTCAGCAGGCTAGTTCTTGTTTCTAAACTTGTAAAGAATCAACACCTGGCATATCCTTAGTATTACTTGCCTGCTACGAGTCCTCTTCTGAAGTATATATAAGATTTCCCTACCTCTGTCCAAAGTAAATTGATATCTACTACTAGACTTCATAAGGTACGTCCTTTCTTTGCTAAACTTAATGAGATGCGTCCTTTTTTTGCTAGACTTCAAACTGTTATCTCCATTGGACAATACTTCTTTATAAGAAATTTTTGCTCACTTACGCTTGGTTTACTCGCAGCACGCTGGATTTGCGGTCTCGCGCGTACCGCGTGACCAGCTACAAGGGAGAGACTTGTGTTGTTGACAAAGTTTGGCTCATTGAAGACGCGCAGAAAGAGCGCGAGGTTCAGAAAGTTGGCATCACGATTCGTGCTCAGGTACGTCATGGCTATTGAAAAGTCATTAAAATTTATACAAGAGTTGAGGCCCACATAAAAGTAATTTATAACTTACATTTTATGCAATTTTCTTTATTATAGGTTGGCTGAAAATGTGCATGCATTAATTGATGTAGGAAAGACTTATCTTAAATCGCATTTGATATTGCAAGCATCTTAATTAATATGCTTTCTTGGTTTATTCGAACTACTCTTCGGAGCGTGTGACGAACACGCACAACTTGCTCATTATGAACAAATCCCAGTCATAAATGCTTTCCTGACCTCAGCGCCATACGATACTCCAGTCGTTTAATTTCAAACCTATAAAACAAATGTTGCTAGCTACATTATAAACATTTTTTTGGAGCTGCGACGTGTTGCAGTAGGTATCAGTCGCAAGTTCTTCTGTTCTCAGTGCACTTCACTTCTAGTTTTGCTAAAAATGAACATTCAGGTCATATTTACAAGTTTCACTTTTTAATTATTACTGATTTTGAACGTGTTGATGATCTGACTGTAGAATTTCTAGTGAAATCTTCCGCTGATACTTGAGTGTATTAGTTACGAGTTGTGGCATATTTGGTGCAGCGCAACCCTACGACTGGTGACAAGTTTGCGAGTCGGAGCGGGCAAAAAGGCATCATGAGCAGACTGTTCCCTACGGAAGACTTGCCCTTCAGTGAGCGAGGAATTATGCCTGACATCATCTTCAACCCTCACGGCATCCCGTCCCGTATGACTGCTGGTGGGTGCTTCTTAAACATTGTATGCTGTTTTCCCTATCAACTTATATCTCAATCACCTAGCTTGTTGGTTTGTAATTTTAAGATTTATTCTTCACGAGTTTCGCTTTGACTATTCTTGCCCGCATCACACGCACTCATTGCGTAGCAAGATGTTGCTCCGTAATTCTTGATGTACGGCTAGACCAATCCTACGCAGCATTTATTCCACTCATGAGTCCACTTCACATGGCATCTTCCTCACCATGTTTCCCTTGAAAACTCTTCAGCTCCTACCACATTGTCTGCAAGATAGGTATCAATTAAATATGAAAATATTTTAAAACTATAAAATTCCAAGACATTTTAAGTTGTATACTCTTGAATTGTGTATTCTCCAACTTTGCTGGACTCGCTAAACAAATATCTTGATGTATTTTGTTTACAACTTTTTAAGATGCCCCTTGTACACGTGTCGCTATTTTTCTCCTGACTATCAGAGAGTGAAGCTAATATGGAAAATCTGGCTACAATCTTTTCATTCCTCACATTTTCAAAATTTTGCATGGCATTTAACAACACAAACTAATTTACCTAATACAAGATTACGTTTCTCGGTGACGATACTCGCTGGGCTCAACTGCACTCCATGGGAGCTCTCAACTCGTGCTGAATAATAAAGTTATTGTTTGCTGCAGGGAAGCTGCTGGAGGTCATCGCAGGGAAGGCGGCTGCTGAGTTTGCCCTCTCCTTTGACTCAACGCCCTTCGAGTTCACTGATGACAATCCTGCAGCGGAGTATTTTGGTTCCATCCTTGAGAAAGGTATCTTGTACTATTCCTAACTTTGTATTATTTGAATTAGTGACATATCTATTATTATTTTCATGCTTTTATTGATCGGGTCGTTCCCCTCAGGGGGATACAACTGTATCTATGGGAATTAGCGCTCCCAGGGGAAAAATGTGAGGGCCCGAGCTGAGAGTTAGGTAGGCCTTCTTTTTGTGGAAATAAAATGTTTTTTGTTATGTTAAAGACCACCTTTTTTCGGTTCACTACTGTCCTGTTTTTCATCACCTCTGGCTTTCTTCTTCAACTTTTATCTTATTTCATGAATTTCTTTCCCATCTTACTGTTTCTATGCCCTTTCTGCATAGATTCTTCATTTTCTTATCTCCATTCTAAATGGTGCCTTCCTCCTTCCTCTCTTCGATACGCTCTATTTTTGCAACGGTTAGGGAGGCTTAAACTAACTTATAATCTAATCTAATCTGATCGGGTCGTTTTATTTCAAGGGGATGTAGGTACGTCAAGTGGTCAAAAAAAGGTAAAGCATTGCATGTTTGCCTACTCTCGTAATATGTATTTTGTAATATCCTATTTAAAAGTTATTTACTACGGTTGAACTGTATAGAGGAACATTCTGAAAGAGGAACATTCTAAATTTTTATTTACACTGGGAAAATGAAGACCCGTGGAAAGAACCAGTCAATATTTGATTAAGGACGCATCATTGGGTATCATCAAAGGGAAAAATCAACTCGGGACATCTTTGTAGATACCAGAAAAAATATCAGAATGATGCAGAGAACAAATACACGCTAGAAACAAGATGGTAAACCCGGTTCATCTCATGGAAATCGTTTCTCAGGGGGTACACCTATTGTTTCTAAGGGAATTAGCACTCCGAGGAGTGCGTGTGGTGCCGAGCTGAAGGTTAGATGGGCCTTCTGTTGAAATAGAATAGGTTTTTTTTTGTTACGGACTATCTTTTTTTGGTTCTCTGCTGTCCTGTTTTTCGGCACCTAATATTTTTTTCAACTTTTATCTTGTTTCACAAACTTCTTTCTCAATTTACTGCTTCTGTGCTTCTTCTGCATAGATTCTGCGTTCCCTTATCTCCATACTAAATGGTGCCTTCCTGTCTCTTTTTCAAAACTTTTTTTTTAGCTAAAATCTAATCTAATCATTTTCGAAGCGCCTTTGTTGCGGTTAGGAAGGCTTAACCTCACATCTTATCAAATCTAATCTCGTGGGAATTCTGGCAGGCCAAACATTCTGGATGACAAAGACGGAAGTGAAAGACGCTCTTTGAAGAGATAGGTGAAAAAAAGGTGTTCATCAGCGCAAATGATAACTTGCGAGTTTGGTGCAGGTACAAAAACTCTTTCTCATAGGACGGGGCTTTGCAAGTTAGAGAATACGAATTTAAGCAAACGTAAATCCACCAGAAAGTCATAAGTATCTAGCAAATCGGAAAAAATGTTTATTTGTTTGAGAACACTGAGATTGGACGCTTAAGAGTTGGAAACATGTTATGTGGTTAGATGAGTTCAGATTCGCCCTTTTTTAGAACGATGGGCGTGCAAGGGTGTGGCGAAGCCGCATGGAACTGTGTGTCCGTTTTGCATTTTCTCTACTGTTAGACATTTTGGTGGTAGTATGATACTTCAGGACTATTTTTGGTTGGATGAACGTGAATCTGTCACTCATTGCATAAGCTATATGAGCTCCGGGGATTATTTGCAAGTACTTTCTGACTACGTTCATCCTTCCTTAGAGTTGAATTTACCTTATGGCAACGGAATCTTTCAGATGACAATGCTTGCATCCACACGGATAGAAACGTTCAAGGTTGGTTTGTTATGAATGAAGGATCATTTAAGCCCATGGAAAGAGTACCGCTATCTTCTGATTTGAATCTCTGATGAACATTTTAAAGATGAGCTGAAAAAGAACCTCCGTGACTCATCGCCCCTTAGTTCAACATTGACAGCTTTTAGGAGACAGCTTGCTTCAGTTTGGCCAAAAATGAAACAGCAGAGGATCTTGAATATTATAGAATCAATGTTACGTAGAGTAAAAACTGTAATTCAAGCTGAAGGTGGTGGTCCAATTGCTAACTAATGAGTTTGTCAACCATGCAACTTTTTTGGCAGCTTAGTGTGCCTAAAGTTAATTTTTATTTAGTTTTAATCATTGTTGACGAGTATATTGTTATTTATGATTGAACATGCTGAAGTCCTTCATAAATCAGTTGTTCGTATTTATGAAATATTGCCGCTTGTTCTCTTATCTGCCTAATAATTTTAGTTTTGTGGTCAACAGTCTTGTAATTTATTTCGAGGCATTGATATGGTGTAGCATTGTCAAGGAACATATCCTATTTAATAATATAACATCTTTGCTTCTGTGACGGTATGGAGATGATGCTGAGACCGTTTACTCTAGCATAGTCTTCTCGCTCGAGATATTTTACCCACTATTACTTTTCGGCTTCATTGTGATCCAATGACTTATTAATCATGTGTCTAGTAATTGCTTTTTTGATCATTTGAAATGTTTGCTTCCGCAGCTGGCTTCAATTATTTCGGAGAGGATACAATGTATTCCGGGGTGGACGGCCGCATGCTGGAAACTAAGGTGTATCAAGGGATCATGTACTACCAGAGACTCAGGCACATGACTGAGGACAAATATCAGGTACGTGCCAAAGTTAATGTCTAACAAAATACTCGAAGGATCTATCAACTAGGTATGCTAGAAGCGCCTTTTTTTGATTGAAATTTTATTTATTTTCAAAATTTGAAGGTGTCCGTAGTGGTTTCTATTTTGTTATGTACTGGCTGATCAAAATTGATGCCATTATAACATACGTACTTGTAAAGTTGTAAGACGGTACCTCATATGGATAGAGAGACTAGCGCTCACGACCGCGAAATGAACCGTTGCGTGTTGCAGGTGCGGTCTACAGGAGCGGTGGACGTAGTGACCCGCCAGCCCATCAAGGGGCGTAAGCGGGGCGGTGCTATCAGGTTTGGAGAGATGGAGCGCGACGCTCTCATCGCTCACGGCGCCGTCTTCACCCTCAAGGACAGACTCCTCGACTGCTCCGACTCGACTATGGTTGGTAGAACAATTTTTTTACTTGTATTTCATTTCTGTATGGGTTTTGCCAAGTATTCTTTTTTAAAATTACCTGTTTTAGTTATTTTTTGTTGTTATGTAAAGATTTCTCCACTTGAGCTATCCAATTATCTTTTTTATTGATCGCGGTTATTCTTTCAAATGCGTCGACAACACTGTTTTACAGAGGTAAATTCAACTCTTTCTACTTATTAATGCTAAAGAATGTGCTTACTCTTTTAATCTTTTTCGTTTTTTCAAATGATCTTCATTTTTACAATTGTTGGTTTTATGAGATGACCTAATGATATTTCTTTCATTCCCCATCACGACTTTAATTAATTAATTGTTTCTCTGTAAAACTGGATTCTTTTTATTGAGAATGAAAGATTGAATTAGTAAACTCGAAGTTGGACTGTATTAGACTTTATGTATTGAAACGTGAAATGGTTTCGCAACATGAACAATTGAGTCTGTATTTTCAGGTTGTGCTTGCCCCCATATTTGTTGTAGGCTTCCCGTCCCCTCGAGAGAAACGAAAGGAAAGTCCTGAATCAGCTCCATCTTCCAATGCAGACTTAAGAAAGTACATAGTTCCCCTCAGGGGATACAACTATTGTATCTATGGGAATTAGCGCTCCCAGGGGAACCATGTGAGGGCCCGAGCTAAAGGTTAGGTAGGCTTCCTTTTTGTTGTAATAAAATAGGTTTTTGTTTTGTTACGGACTATCTTTTTTCGGTTCACTGCTGTCCTGTTTTTCAGCACCTACTACTTTCTTCTTCAACTTTTTTCTTGTTTCATGAACTTCTTTCCTAGCTTACTGTTTCTGTGCACTTTGTGCATAGATTCCGCGTTCCCTCAACTCCATACTAAATGGTGCCTTCCTCTTTCCTCTCTTGAAACATCTTTGTCGTGGTTAAGGTAGGCTATAACTTTCTTATATAATAATATATATATAATAAAGTACATAGTTATTTTCTTCTTGTTAATTACGTGATTATTAAGAGAGCAATTTTTGTTGCTACTAAAAATTGTTGATGCGTGTTCTGGCGGAGGTGTGTTACTGGATGTATTTGTAATTCTGATAGATATGCTCCTCGTGTGTAACTCACCACTCCTCTGTATTGATAGATGTTGTTCAGGCATTAACTAGAGATTTTTCCATTCAGGAATGGGCGTGCTCGGTATGTGGTTGCTTACTCTCAGCTAAGCCCATGCAGATGCCCGGCTCTCAAAAACACTTCCGAGTGCCTGTCTGTGCACTCTGTGGCCCAGAAGCTAAAATGGCCAAGCTCCAAATCCCATACGCTTTCAAATACTTGGTCGCTGAGCTCGCGAGTATCGGCATCTTCATTAAACTCACCGTCAATGACCACACAGAGTGAATTAAGGATCTCTTTGTTGCGTTAATGAAAAAGGCTGTGTTAATGAAGTAAAAATTACTATTGTTGCCGTATAAAACGAGTTTGATTTCCCTCTCAATGCCTTTTACAAGCTTTCTCATCGTTTCATTTTAGGGTGGTAAGCTCGTTCAGAAAAAAAGTGTTGGCAATTTAATTTGAGCATTCATTATTTCTGCAATCATCCATCTCGTTAACTTTTCAACAAATGAAAAACTATTTCACACCATTGTAAGGATTGCTGCAGATATTTTAACTCCTCTCGCTCGTAGCTGGGTAATACCTGAAGGAAAGTGGTCAAATTCCGCCTTGACTTCACGACTAAGTAGAACCTCATTTTAGTCTGCTAGGGCTAGAAGATGCTCATGGAACTGGGCTTTTCAAAGTTCCTGTTGCGCTTAATTTTCAGCTATCCCTGATCAACTTTAAACTATGAATTCCACGTATCACTAATTTAACATGGTTCTCCCAATCATCATTATTGATGAACAGTATTAAGTTGCATGCATACACATGTGATTGAAAATTAATAGGACACCAGCAACAAACCGAACATCGCCTAGCTGCTTCAAGTAACTTGGATGACCGTCAATGGAGAGGCAACTAAGTCGAGGAAAGAGGAAAACTTTTGTTCAAGCAAACCACGAGTTGTCAACCGATCATCTGTCAGAGCGCATTTCAAAATGATCAGAGGCTAAAAATAACTCGACTTGTATGAACCGCCTCCAGGCTTTGTTTCAAGGCCCATCAAGAGTGGAGTAGAGAATTTGTGGATCAGGGAAAGATGTAATTGTTGACATACACGAGCCACGCTCAAATTGTGAAGTGCCGTATTCTTAGCAATAGGAAGACCTATGAAAGTCACCCTTTTTATAAATACATTTTTATTTCGAATGGGGTCGTGAAAAAGCGGGAACATCGCGTTTTTCACTTTTGCTAAGAGGTCTGAGAAGCCCAATGTGCGTCTATGATTCCGTGTTGGTACCTTCTTTAAATGATGAGATGCTGTTCGAGTGGTTCGAAAATGGCTTCAAGTTAAGAGCCGCTGGCTACAGAGATATCTTGACTGCAAAATTGCCCCCTTGGGTAAGAAAGTAAAGTGCAAATTTTTTTTATGAGAGGGCTGTACCTACGCGCGCGGCTAAAGTCGCACCAGTGTGGTTGGGGTCAAACAGGAAATTCTGGCCAGTCACTCCTCCCGAATTCTCGGATGAAGGCGTTAGGGCGCCTGTGGTGAATTTGGCTCGTAAAGTTTACCATCGAAATGTTGATAAGCTGGTGAAGTCTTGCGTAACGGCGCATGAGCCTAGATGAAGAATGGCTCTGTCCGTATAATGTACACGGCCTTCTGCCAGCGGCTTAACCTCGTCCTCACTATAAAGTGCTGGTACTGGGACGTTGTATATTAGCATGACGAAAGCACTCGATTAACTATTGGAATTGCTAAACTTTTCAGATTTCATCCAGAACAGTTCTGGTTTTGAACGTAAAATAACCTTGTCCAACAGGACGTCTACCAAGTCCAGTAGGCTGAATAACATAGGCTTAGTGTTTTGCCGTTTTCGGTTTCATTGCGAAGCGGAGCACCTTCATTTATTTCAAAGACCTCAATAGTTACGTCAGCGATTTTTTATTTTTCTCGTACTTAAAGCTCGGGACTTGTACTCTCACGTAAGCCTACCTAACTTCTGATATCAGTGAACTCAGGAATTTAGAAGGGTGCCAGGGTTCGACCGATTTTAACCGTGATTACATCTTTCATTAATTAAGTGGCAAAAGCCTAATGAATTTGTCATGCTACTGGGTTGGAATAAAACTGTTTTTTCTGAACAGCTCAATGACTTCCATGGACTGTGAAATTTTAACGTTTAAATTAAATTCCGTCCAGCTCTTTCCACAACTCGTATATTCCGAGTAATTTATTGATCGCCTT